>JACYFI010001540.1:0-13211 GCA_020975735.1 Ophiocordyceps xuefengensis | reverse complement strand
ATATTACTATTGTCATACAGCACTAAATGGCAAAATATATAGATTAGGTTTGGGTCTGGGTCTCTTAACGTAAAGACTTATCTTGTAGGTTTTACTAATTTACCTTTACTTTGCTGAATTTTACAAAGATTCCATGGTGTTGTAATTTCTATTTCCTTTAAATCGCTTAAGACTAACAATTTAAAAGTTAAACAAGGGACTTGCAGCTATTAATGTAAATTCCCTACGCAATGGCTTTCCACAGTATGCTCGCTCTTGTTTCTGAAATTTAATTAAACCTTCTCCCTGCGCGAACTGAAAATAGGGGCGGCTGGGTTTTGCAGTTATATACTCCAACAGATAGCCCTGTTATATTAAAAAATAATAGCTTCGTTCTTTTTTGGCACGTTTTTAGGAAAAGAGAATAGGATAAGCGCGTGAAAACAACAGAAAAAATATCGTGGCATTGCATGTAGTATTTTACACAACCAACAAAACCTGAAAATACCTTTTCTATTATCGCCTGCGTGTGGAGTAAATAGTTTAAGGTAGGCTGTGATTGAGTAGTGCCATGGTCCCCTGTTTCTGTGTAGTTTTTATATAGCACTGCTTTTTTTAATTTTAGTGAAGGGCTACAAATAAATGAAGGACTACCGTAATTTAATAATTTAATAATAGAAGAAATTATTCAATTGTTAGAACGTTTTGTCTTACACAACATGATGTGTCAAAAGGTTCAAAATTCCTTTATTTCTCAATCTTCATTAAGGTTCTAAAAGATAGACTTATTATATTGTGATTTTCATACTCCTTGAGATGTACTGCGGTTAAATTTTCTTAAGGTTACGGGGTGGGGTGGAACGGCTTTGTTTGCTGCTACCGCTTCACTAACTCCTCTACCTCTTGAGGGAAACTGGTTCGCTTTAAAGCTGGTAAAAAGAATATAAAGGCAAAAACAAATAAAAAAATAAAGATCTTGCTTAGGGACTTTTTAATCCATATCTTGAACCAAAGATTTATAGAATTATGTAAGGGTGTGTAGCTTAGCTACCCTAAAGGGTAATTTAAAAGGTCGATTCTTGGAAATAACAAACACCTTCTAAGGCGAATCTGGCGGGTTAATAAGTAGTAATATATGAAGGCTCCACAAGGATAATTTCTAAATATATTGACAGTATAAAAGTTCCCTAAACTTAATCGGTTAAAGTGTATTCTTGATAAGAATGATCAATAGCGTGCGATTTCGCTTGAGGACTTAGCCCGTTGCCTATTCTTGAATCGCTGGCACGAAGGCCTTAATCCTGAACCTGCTCCTAAAGGTTATGAATATGGTTTAGTGGCGTGTGGGGCATAGATAACCCTTTGAAGGCCTAGCTTCGATTAGTTATTCTTGCTGGGCGCAAGCTAGGAAGTAAAGCTATGCTAAGCAAGGGGATTAGGATTAGAAGTAGAGGTAAAGGGAACAAAATATAGAGGGGCAGGGACCCCAACCAAAAGCAGGATAAGTTAAATAACAGGGAATATAATAGAGCTTATAAGACAGGCCTTGTAATATGTACATTAAGGAATGGACCGAGTGTGTTAAGGTGGCTAAGTTTTGAATTTTTTAGGTGTGTCTTTATAACCACAATCCGTTCGATCGGAATATTCACTCTGTAAAAGGCTGTTATATTGGGCAGTTGGCTTTTAGTAACCTAGGCTACAAGCTTTAATTTCTAGCCCCCATTAGCGATCTGTAACGGCTTTTGTAGCAGTAAAATAAATAAAAAGAGTGTAGTTAATTGGAAAATAGGAAGTCTCATGCTTCAAATTCTTCGGTTAATCCAAGTATCTCTTTGATAGTTAATAATTACAGATAGATTATATACACTTTATTACCTTAATTGTCTAAACCGTTATTACCTAATTATAAAATTGTTTTCCTTGACCCTATCTCGAGAGACGGGTGGCTTACCATACACCCTTGTAGGGCTAGCCACATTTAGCACCTTAAGGGGGTGCAAACAGGGCTCACAGGATAGAAAAATTATGTTCAAGAGAATTGTGATGCAAGGCCCGGTGTAATGAAATCCGTCTCAAGGGCTGCTGGTTAACCTATACAAAAATAGAGGCTAGTCCGTGTGCTTATTATCCTGCATACTGCTGCATAAGTAGAAGGGAGTTTACATTAGATTACTTGTTTCACTATTCACCGTTCAGAAGTAGGCCCATACATTCAAATTTTTTCCGTATCGAAGAGATAGCCACACGCCAGCTCATATCTCCCGAAAAGAGATCAGGGGGAGTGTCAAGGCCCAGAGGGAAAACGCGCACGGAGCTCCTCAGAAGTATACCACAAGAGTGACAATGAATATTTATTATTTACACATGAAAAATTTCTTCATATGCTAACGCCTATCATTGCTTTATCTTCTTTCAGGGTCCAACATACCCTATCTACGTAGGATGCTTTGGGCTACGTAGGGATACTAGTTAAAAAACTAGTTAACTATGTATATTTTTGGCTGCCAAGAAGTTATTATTCCATATCTTTAGTATTTAGACGGTTATTATATTCACAATTTATAATATTAAGGGTCGAAGGTTGAATTTACATCATTACACAGATAATATTCTTGAAGTTTTAGTAATTTTATTAGTATTCAGTAGTTATAAATGCCTAATCACTAATACGAATTGTCAAAGATCCACAAGGTTATTGGCTGCGTAGTCTAAAGGGCCTTCCTTGGGAGAAGGTTTTCCTCGTCGTTTCGATTCACGCAGTAACCAGAAAAATTATCAATGACCTTACTCTGAACCGTGGAGAATTACTCAGTTTAAAAATCATAAAGATTATAGTTTACCTTGTAAGTTAATAAGTATATCAAGAAACTAATTAATGGATTTATGCCATGTATCAAAAATTAATTTCATTATCCATAGGCAATAAACTCCATTATTTTTAAACTTCGCTCTGGTAAAAGGGGACTGATTGAAACCGGGGTTTAATTCAACTTATTTCTTTAAGCTAAAAGCTGCTTTTTTTGAAGTTTTTTAAGAATTTTTAAATCTTATTATTCTACACAAAATAATTATGAAATCTGTCTTACTGGGGTCTCCAGCCATGCACAAATTTTCATATCTTTAGGAAATTAAGGGAGCATCGCTTTCTTCTGCTGATTGTTGCTTATTTGTTTTATAAAGGGACCCAAGAGTAAACGTGGCATGCGACTATTGGGGCGTAACTTCCATATAAGTTAAAATATGCCTAGGAGGAAATTCTAATCTCTAAACGAAGGTGATATTTGAAATATTCTTAGTAACTTCACGGGAAATAAATCAAAAGACGACTCTATGGATAACGGTGAGTTAAAAAATAGAGAGGCCTATAAAGTAAGGAAACGTACATAAAACTGTTTAAATAAATGGGGAACCTTCTCAAAGGGCCTAAATATGATAGACGAGCGATAGGGAGAAGTACCATAGGGACTAAACGAAAAATTAAAGTAGGTTTTTAAGCGTCGATAAAATGGACGTACCTCTTTGCATAATGGGCACCCAAGTTAACGTTGGAGTGGCGAGATATGCGTAGGTTAAACCGGGCGTTTAAAATAACGAAAAGCAGGCTGTCTAAAGTTAGACTCCGAGTAGCACGGTGATGTCTATTCATATTCAAGGATATAATAAAAGTCCGAACGGGTGATTGTAGCATATAAATCTCGAGAACTCTGTGGTGTATGTAAAGACAACACTGACTGTAATAGCTGGAAAGAATAAGATGTAAGCAACTTTTAAATAGCCGAGTATTAGAAATTTGAACATTCTGCAAAAACCTATCAATTTGACGGGAAAAACCCCTAAAGCAATCTAGACCACGAAGTTGGGTAACACAAAATATTTGTGGATCAGTAAAATGATCGTGGTATAGGTAAACATTAGATTGCATATACGTTAAGCTAATAAATGGCGATTCCCACGAGCCAAAACACCTTTAAGGTGTCCAGTACATCGACCTAAATGTTGGCTTCGGCTTATATTAATTAATGGCTAGTCCACGCTGCCCAAGGCCCTAAAGCTCATAAATTATCAGGCATAAGAATTATTAGCTACAACCTAATTTCGTAAAGGAATACATGATAAAATAAATACCAAATTAAAGCTCAATAGGTTCTTATATATAAGGTTTATAGAGAAGTATAAATAGTAAATTTCAAAATATAAAAACAACTTGCGTTAGCATTGCTTATTTAATTCTCACTGGACACTGCAATACATAGATAATGGGCAGCAATGACGAAGGGTAACTTTTGGGTTACACGTTTTATTAATTACCGAAATAGGCTTTAATTAAAACAGGTAATTGTGATTGAGATGTATACAGAAATATTTAAAGGCGGCACAGCTCACATGTAAAAAAGTATTACCACTACAGGTATGACACCCCCGTAATATATTAAAAAATCGTTTATCTGGAAAAATTTCGTAAAATATTAAATTGTGGGGCTTGCGCCCTATCCCTTCCCGGGGATAAAATAAAGGTGTAATAATATTGCTGGGTTAATATATTAATGATAAAATATGACCTGATCCCCCGGAGGGGATATGGTTAGCTACTATAAATTTAACTAATTAGATCTGACTAAATATTATAGTGTTAAGCCCTTTAACTTTAGCGTAACAACACTCTTCAACGGCCCCAAGCTCGCTCTCTTAAAATATGGAGATAGTAACTTCTACTTTATGTATATTAGGAATTATTATTGATAAAGAACTAAAGTTTATAAAAAGGAGAACAATACTTATCTAGAGCTTTTTAAAACAAACAATATAACTCTAAGTAGAAAGGCAATATCCTTTCTAGAGCTATGAACCACTACACAAGAAACTTAAAGGCTCTTATAAGAAAGGACGTATCACTTTAATGAGGAACTAGAAAATCAAAATTATCTACTGCAGCAACAGGAAGAATTATTACCACAAGTGTAATTTAGAGGGAAAAATATCTCAGCTAAGCAGAAAAAGGGTATAACAACTTTTCCAGAAAAAACGCGATAACGATAACTAAATTGCAGGCTATGAAGCCTATAGGTGTCTGTAAAAGGTCGATGTTATTATACTGGATATACTAAGGAAAAGTATTCTTTTTGATAAATTAACGCAGCATCTAAAGCACATGTGTTACTAGAGCAGCAGTAAGGCTAAAGCTTAAAAAAGGTGGGAAGATTAATAAACAATATTTCCTTTTTAAAGCAAGTAGTATTTATTATTTGCTAAACGGATTAAATAAAGTATATATAGGTTATACTTTACTTAATTGTAGGGGCCAGGACACGCTTCAGTTTTACCAGGAGCCTGTTGGGCTTTTATATATGTTCAATATTACATATAAGAAATGTTCGGTTTATGAAGAAAGTAAATTTGTTTCCTCGAAAGACCTATAAATCGTAGGCAATTTAAGTTAATATTAAGCAGGGTACAATAATTTAATTCTCAGACTAAGATTGTAAAGAAAGTTTTTCTTTTGTACAATTTTGGGGGGTTCAGAAACATTTTATAGTGAGTATGAGACTCGGAATGGCAAAGATATATCTGGAATTATCAGACAGTAGGGAATGAATAAGTTGAAGGTACAGCCGTTTAGGTAGAGTTGAACGTTCTTGGCAGTTAAACCTTCGCAATTGCGGGAACCCGTCCTAAAGCAATCAATAACCCAAGTTAAGATAGTAATACATTTCTTATGGCTAAGGTAATGAAACTCGGGGGTAGGCAAAAATCAATGATTGATAATATACATGAATTTCCGTCCAGCCAAGCACCTTTATACCGGTTAGCCGGTTCATCGAAACTACAATGTTGGTGGCCTTATATTTTAGTTATATAATGTGATTAGCTTAAAGATATGAGTCCAGGCCATCATCGTAAGGATGCCAATTTGAGAATAACAATCAAATTCATATAATTCTTCTCATAAATTAAGTTTTAGATTTAACAACATTTACTATTACGACAAAAACAAAACATATGAGGAAATATATGTCAACAATTCCAGACCATCTTTAAAATACCTATAAAAAGTTATAGTAAATGCAATTTTGAGGCTGTTGCGAACCATGCCAGCAAAGAAAAATTAAATATTATTTTTAGATTGACAAAAAATAAGCAGGTGGTAGTCTATAAAGATTAAACAACGTCAATGGTAATAGTTTTGTAGGGCTTAGTGGTTCAATTTAGGTCAAAATGGTAGGTTGTTATTATTAGGGAAGTGGGCGCTTCGTCTCAAAAAGAATCCTAGACTCTATTCAGGCTCTCTTTTATTCTAAAACATGGCCATACTAAGTTTACTTTAACATAATTATTAGGAGATGTAGAGCCCAGGGAGAAGCTTATTAACCGAAGACAGCATTTTTGGATATGAGTAAACCTGAGATATTTAATATTTTTAAAACCATTCTATTCTTTTTATAGGGAGCTCGCGCCTCGAACCATAGTTGATGAAAGAACCCATTATGTTAAGTTTTAATTTAAATCTAATTTCGGGATGAGCTAAAAAAGCATATTTAATGTTCATGCAGTACATTTTTAGGTAAGGGAAAGTTATGTTAGGAGTTAAAGTATAAATTTATCTTTAAGCTACACTAACTATAGAAAAACAATCCTTTTATCCGCAAAAGCTTTAGCAAAATTACAGCAAAAACTACAGAGCGTGGTACGGATAAATCAGTCATACTTCTTTAATATTGTGACTAACGAAACCACTAGATTTCTTACTTACTAAAGCTGGAAAAATTATTTACGGGTATTAAAAGACATAAGCTGTAAAGAAAAACAGAGGAACAGGTAAGCATTTAAGAACTTATCGTTTTCAGAGTTATGATTAACAATTATTAATTATTTTAATTTAAATAATTTTTTTATTAAATTCGGGGAGGCTTTACGAGACGTTTACCTAAATGAACCCGGGTGTGATAAAAATGGATAGTTCACAAATAATTCATCATTGACTATTTAGGGATAAAATCCCCTGGATATAAGCAGATTTCCGTGTTATGTCAAAAGGGAAACAGCCCAGAACAGAGTTAAGGTTCCCTAAATTATTAGTCTAGGTGGGAAATTACAAGAAGGGTTTTATTAAAGTCCCGAGTACAAGGAGGAAAGGCTTTAAGAAGCAGCCCATAATTTTTTATGGACTCCCCTCGTAACAGAGCGCTTGTTAAGCTAATAGAAGCATTCGAAATTTTTAACGGGCTCCTAAACAATAACCGAACCCTTGGTGTACATGAACGTTTCATAAGAGATTTACTATCACATAGACAGAATTCAAATCCAAGAAGGGCGGAATTGTGTTGAAGACACTATTGACTCACTGTCATAGTTCCTTGTAAATTAGATTTTGTGTTAATTAGTTCCATTTACAAACCATTTCGATGAACAAAGTTCTTAGTTAATAACAATTCAATACCTGTATTAATGCTCACAAAAGTTATAGTATTAATACTAAAACAGTTATAATTGTAAATTGGTTGGCTAACAGTTATAGAACTTTACGATTTATAATAATATTATTGTTCTGATAAACTTAGTATTACATACTCACAGTTATAATATATGATGCTCAATCATGTTCTAACGTATTATAATTTATAGAAAATTGGTTCTTATTAACAATATTTAAATAAGAATTTGCTTGCTGGTGTAACCCTGTCAGCCTAAAAAATGTATTTTTTTACGTAGCGTCAAGTTTTTAAATATCTTAAAATGATTGTATTACAATACAAATAGCCTAGTTTTAAGATGTATTTAGAATATACTTTAAATGTCTAGTAGATAGCGTTTGGGGGTAGCAGAACGTTGATAAAATAATGATTTTACTTGTTTTAAAGTAAGAATTATATTCATTAACTCAAGTTGATAGAATGGTACACATATGAACTAAAAGAAAATCTCCGCCTTGAAAGCTTATGGATACTAACTTAAGTAACGCCTCTAAGTTTATATTCATCTAAAGATTTAACGAGTTGAGAAAAAATCTTTTTTTCCAAGGACAACATGTTATAGTTTAAAGTGTGCTCGCAAAAAATAGTAAAGAAATATTTGAATAGAAAGTAACAAAAATATATTTGTTAGTTTAAGAACGCTAAATGACCAAACGGTAACCCTAAGATCGAAAAAAGGTATAAGCTAGTAGAGATACGAAGGCGTAAATGAGCCTAACCAATCTTAATTGGGATTAGGCTCCCCGACCAATTGTGAATAAGAACAAACTCCGGGGCCACCCTCAAGGCGCTAATACCAGAACTTATTGACGAAGATGTCCTTGGCGACAGACTAATCACTGATGTATGGTAACAAGTTATTCGAAAATTCAGTAAATAGGAAAATTGTTATCGCGGGCCTAAATCAGTAGTTACGTGAAAAACCCTGCTGGTAAAAGAGCGAAACGCAGTAGATCGTTTTTTCCAATATTATTAAATATTTTGTAAGGTTTGGTACTCTTGGGCCCCTCGGGGAACTTGGAAATTTTGAATTTGTAATTACGAATCAGGAATATATTACGTTTAAGCCAATAGAAATTATTGGTCCCAATTCTTCGGGTTTATATCAGTTTTATGATAATGACAAAGCACATTAACATAAAACACTCTTTTGGATCCCTAATTATATATCGGGTTTATTCTTTTTTTTTATAAAAAAAACAGGCAGAAGCTGCCTTTCCATATATGTTTATCATAAAACATTCAAAACTTTAAAAATAAGTATTAAGCGTAAGAGCTGTTTTTTCGAAATTTCTACTGCTGACAATAAAAAGGAATATAAACAATTGCTTTTAAGACAGAATAGGAATTATTTGAAGATTTGTTAGGGCGAGTTAGCTTGGCGTGTGATGCGCAGTGTTTATGAAGCTTCTTCATTTAAAGACTTATTAGATTTATTTTTAAACTTTAAAGCTATCCTTTAATTAAGAGAGTTGTTGTAGAATTTTTAGTGTTAAACTGCTGTAAAGTTAATATTAAATAATGCAGCTATCTTCTTCAGAAGGATAGCTAAAATTGCCAATATTAAACTTCTATGAAATTTCGGGTAACAATGCCTAAAAACCAATTTTGCAGCTTAATTTCCTAAATAACTAGAAACCGGTTGAAAGACCTGTAAAAAGAGAGTTTTTGCTATAACAATCCGTACTACTTAAGGGAGGTGCTTTTGTAGAGGCCTAAAGGAATGTTTTTTGTAAATATATATAAAAGGGAAAGATTTCAAAATATAGGTGAAGGGAGTAAAACTTAGTTTTTAAAATCAACAGGATTAAAAGAATATTGCTCTTTACAAATGCTTTTACAAAATGTATTCTAAGCTGGGTAAAGTTTTAAATAATCTCACAACGTATAAAGTTCAGATTTATGATTAACAAGGTTCTTGCAGGATATAACAAAAACGATTGTTAATACCCTTTTTCGGATAACTTATTCACTATACAGGGAGCAACGAACAAAATGAATTTTAATGTGAAGGCTCCGCACGTAAAATTAGTCCGGAATTTCATGAGTTCAAAATGTTCATTTTAAATAAAGATGGTTTTTAGGAGCAAATCGGTCTATATAAAATCCGGAATGAATTCTAAACCGATTATAATTCTTAATATTGCAAATTCAGTAACCATATTAGCCTAATCCTTCACAAAAGGGATAAGAGATTTGCGTACGAAAGGCAAACCGGCAATTGACTTACGGTACTTGGGAATAAAGGAGGGGCTCAATTCTTGCAATGTGAAGTCACAAGTAAAAGGGAAGAGTGGATAACAATGATGTTGTACGAATGTTTAAATAAAACGCACTTTGCTGAAAAGATAAAAAATCTAGTATAAAGTGTGAAATCTGCCCGGTGCCCGGCTTTGGATTAACCAGAGATTAAATTAAATATACTAATTATTTGAGTCGAACGAAAACCCCGAGTCTAAAAAGCGGCTTAACGTTTCAGTGCCACTTAAGGTAGCTGAAATGTCTTGTAGCCGTTAAATGCGGCCTTGCATTGATGGGTGTACGATACAACAGCTGTCTTTCTATGGATTGACTCAAGTGAAATTGAATGCCTGTGCAGAACAGCTACCTCTGTTGAGAACGAAAGACCCTATGCAGCTTTAACGTCCAACTAAATTACTAGAGTATGTTAGTGAGAATTTAAATTATAAGGTAAATTGAACAATGTGACTATGAGGAATCCTTATATTTATCTTCATATGAAGTGAAATTGGTTTAGGATTAAAAAAGAAGTTATGATCTAATCTGGCTACTATTGTATACCTTTTTTGCTTCCGTGCGTTTACGGAAGCAAGCTTATGAAGAAAAAACAAAAAGATACATGATAGGTAGCAATATAAATCTAATAGTAAATCAAACCTTAATTCAGTTTTACTATTTTTAAGCAGTAGAGACCTTTGGTATAGGACTATCGCTAGGGAGGACGGTTTTATGTTGGGGGCACAGACCTTGTAACGAGTAAACAGGTGTGTCCTAAATAATTTATAATGATCTTTTGTTTTGCTATTTTTAAGTAGTCTACTATTTTTAACATATATAATGTTATTTTAATATTTGGCTGGGGTCATGCTCGCTTTTTTTCCCTAGGGTAACAATTATTAAGCAGCCCATTTATATCCGTAAATAATAGTTTAAGTTTAATTTTTAGGTCAAGGATTTTAACCCATGGTTTAGAAAATTAAGGAGATAATTGAAAATAATTGAATAGTAAATTTTCGGCTGCGCTTTATGCTAAAGCTTATAAAGTTTTCTAAATTTTTAGTACTAGCTATTTTTTTATCGGCTTCTGTTACCGCCATGCAAGCTCGCGTGAAAAAGGAATAAGGATATGTTGTTTAATTATCTCAAAAAAAGCTCAACGGCTAAATCTTGCCATTGCTGTTTGATTATCTACAATCTATCACAGCTGACGTCAAGCAGGGGGCATCCGGATCACACAGATTGCAAAAGGGATAGATCCTAGATTAATTGGAAAAGCCTAAACGCTCGGGTATTTCTCCTTTAAATTTTATTTTGATGAGTATTTTTTGCTTGTGCTTCTTAGTGGTAGGCTATCTGTATTTTTTATATAAAATTCGCCTAGCCATCACCAAACCCACGACTAACTATTTCTGCTAAACCTTTGATCCCTTTGGCTTCGATAATCTAGGGTGTAAGGGTATGGTTACACTGTTTACCATCTAGCAGGACTGTTCGAGCAATTCAGAAGTAATGGCAGACAAAAATATGCGTAAAGTCTTACTTTATTTATATTGATGTCATAGTGTTAAAGGAATCTCGCCGTATAAAGCAAAGGAAATGAAACGAATTCTATCTAATACATATTTTGGGTAAAAATTCAGAATTACTAAAATGAGAACTTGAAGCGAAAGTTTGTTTTAACAAATATTTGGTAAAAATCAAATAACCAGATTCAACTGACTGACTAAGGTAGTATTGTGCTAATAAACAATAATCCCCTTTTTATGTACTACCCAACAATTAATTCATAATATACTTTAAAGAAAAAAAGTAAATAAATTTATGCTTCTCTTTTGTCGCTTGGGTGCTTGCATATTCCATCAAACCTCAAGGATCAAGGTTCAAATCAGCTAGCTGAAGCTAATCCCTTATAGGGTTATATGCTAGTTGATTAAAAGACAGCTGCCACACCATAAAACAAATCATGAAAATATTTAACAATTAACCTTGAATAATAGATCTCATAGGACAATTGCTTACAAGAAAAAAAGGGGCGAACTGTAAAAAAAATAAAAATTTACCTTCTTTTTCAAGAAGATGGACAAACATTAATTTATTTGTATAATAAAAAAAATTTTCAAGAAAATATACCTGTCTACATAGTATAAATATTAATAAAATAATTAAAAAGTTATTTTTAATTTTTTTCAACAGAAATCATTAACATTCGTAGAGCACTAAACATTTTTACTATCTTAAAGAACGGCGAAGATTTTTAAGAAGAATAATGCATCGGAGTAACGGCGGAAATTAAAACATAACAAACAAGTTAAAGCAACAATTCCTTATATTACTGAAATAGAGTAGCCTAATATAAAAAAAAAAATATGTAAAAAAAAAATAAACTAAAAAAGGTTAATCAAAATTTAATAAAACGTTTTTTATTTTTATATAAAGGAAAATGTTGCTTTCATAAACTAATAAAGCCTAGGCCTGGCGAAGGCAGTAGGTAGATATAAAATATTCATAATTTTATCTAAAACAAGAAATTATCATATGAAATCCTACTTTTTCCTTACTGATTTCGTCCAATACGTAAAGAAAAATCTTTCTAAATTAATAAATTAAAATATTTTTATCAATTTAAATTCATATTCATTATCTTGAAAAAAAAATATGGACAGTTATTTTTATTAGTAAATACTGAATACAATATCTTGAAATGATTAAGAAATATGACTTGATTGGTATCTTCTTAATAGTTAAATTTATAAAACAAATATCTGTTTACCTATTTTAAAGTAGTAATATTAAATAAATAATAGACAGAAAAATAGGAACTAAATATAATAATATTGATAATTCTATTGCGTATAACAATACAGATCTTTTTTCACTAATGCTGTTAGCTATAAAATTTAACAAACAAAAAAAAAAAAAAATATTCTGCAACTGTGAGAAAATAGTTTCTAGTATATAAAAATTAGACCCTATCTTACCTTAGTTAATACTAAAGAAACCTAGTTAGCCTCATAGGGTACAGCGGATAGTAGCAGAAGATAGAAAAGTTCACTCACAAATAAAACCAAAATTAAATTATTTTAGTCAGATGACCTCCGACAGCAAAATATAAACAAATTTAAAAATGTAATTTCTATCTTTTAAATAATACTGCTGCTCCTGTGTATAAATATCCTATACCTACGGATAATGGATTAAAGATTTGTGGCGTGGCTCTCAGAATAATTTTTTTCTTGGGCCTGCTTATCCTGAACCAAAGGTTTACAAGTATCTGGGCCACGCCACACATATAGTGATTGTTCTAAAATACTAAGCTAGTTCATAATACCAATTATAATTCTATAGGTATAAAAAATATGAGAGTGGGATTAAATTAAAAATTAAATAAGGTAATAACTAACCGTTAACGGCAAAGATCACTCGTGTATTTCATAAAAATGAAAAAAAGTGAAGGTTGAAGATGTAGACTTGCATCATTTACAAAGGTTTAAGTTTCAGTTTATTTAAACGGAATTCTAA
>JACYFI010001529.1:0-12300 GCA_020975735.1 Ophiocordyceps xuefengensis | reverse complement strand
AACATTCCTTTATTCATGCACCGCGGTTGCTGGGTATAACTAAGCAGAATAAAAAGAAAAATAGCTCTTAAAAATATTAGAAAACTATATAAGTTTTAAGGCTAAAGCGCAGCCTGAAAATTAATAATATGTCTTCATTATCTCTATTGTCTACTAGTTGAAAATCCTACCCTAAATTAAACTTAAGTTATATTTACGTGATAATGGGGTGCATATATTTTGTTACCTAGGGAAAAAAGCAGCATAGCCCCAGCAAAATATAAAATAATTATATCATGATTAAAAATAGTTAGTACTTGCTAAAATAGCAACAAAAATAATCATAAATTATTGATCCACCTGTTACTCTTTTTACAGGGTCGTGTGCCCACATAATACCAGTCTCCTAGCGATGTTCCTTTACAAAAGGCGTCACCTTACTATTAAACCTGTTAACTTGAATTTAGCGTGTGAAATTTACTATATAAATAATTGTTTCCTATAATTTAATCTTTTGTTGGTTTTTTTTATTTAAGCATCAGCCTGGCGTGAAACGCACGAAGCAAAAAAGGACTCAGGTAAAAGCCAGATTAATCAAACTTCCTTTATAAATCCAAAACCAGTCTTCCATCGGAAGATAAATAAAGGATCTCCATAGTTACTATTTGTCACATTACCTTATATCGTTAAAATTCTCTAACATTTGACTCTATAATTTACTGACATAAAAGCTGACATAGCGTCTTTCGTCTAAACGCTAGGTTAAGCTGATCTGCACAGCTGCCTTCCAAATTTTTCTACCTGAGGCTCAATCTAGAGACAGCTTTGTATAGTTACATCTCTACATCAAGACCGCATTTAACGGCCAACGGATTTAGCTACCTCAGGACCCCTTCCCGTTAAGGCCGCCTTTTAAACGGGATTTCCGTCGACCTCAATAAATAGATGATATTTAATTATCTGTGTTAAAAACCAAAGCCGGCACCGGCAGATTTCACCACTTTATCTTAGAATTTTTATCAGTTTCGCAAATGGCTGTGTTTTTAAATTAAACAGGTTGTACAAATCATTTTATGCTTCTTCCTTCTTTACTTAAATTTTAAATTAAGAATGACCCTCCTTTTCCGAAGTTACGGTCGTCAATTTGTCCGAAGTTTCCTTTCGCGCCAACAATTTTTATCCATTTGAAGGTATAGGCTAATGGTGGTACCTAATTTAAATATTAATAAATATCACGTTAGAATTCATCCCCGGATTTAATAGAGGAATTTAGCTCCAACCATCCCTTATTAAGTGAACTTAGATTGCAGAATTCGGGCTATTTTAACCGTAGCGGAAGCCCTTCATAAAGTATTTTTGGTTGCTCCCTGTAAAGATTAAGGTTTCGAACAAAGGGCTATAACCATATTTTGTTAATTATCCTCAAAGAGACTTGTAATTCCCCATTTAAAAAATTAGAACCTTTTACTGTTAGAATTGTTCTATAAACTTTACCTTGCTTTAAACCTTTGTGTAAAAGCTTGTTAATAGGGCAATATTTCACTTTTAACCCTGTGTTTGATTTAAGCAACGTAGTTTCACCTCCTTCACCTAATATTGGTTATCTTTCTTTTATATATAATTTTACAAAAAAACATTCCCTTTCCCTTTCTACATAACCTACTACTCAGTAAGGGTTGTGATATAGCAAATCTCTTTTTACAGGTCCTTTCAACCGGTTCTATTTTAGGAAAATAAAAAGGCAATTGCTTTAGGGCATAGTACCGAAATATTCATAGAAAACTTTCATGATTTGACATTTTAGCTAATCCTTTCTGTAGTTAAGATGCTGCTTATTAATCATTTAATTTTTTACAGCTTGTTGCAACAACTGAACCTACCACTGTCTTTAATTAAGGATGCAGCTTATGAAAAATGTTTAAAAATAACTTCCTAAGTCTTAATAGAAAGAAAGTTCCATAAAACTACTGCGCCATACACTACGCATAGCTACTCTCTGCCTCCCGTCATCTAATAACTCCTTATTCCTGCCTCTAAAAGAATTTATCCTTTTGTGTAGAGAAACTTGAAAAACAGTCTTACGACTTATACCTAATTTTAATTTTGAATTTTTTTGAATTAGATATATGGGAAGCTCCTTCATGCTGTTTTTTTTTTAAAAATATAAGATAAACCGATTATAAATGTAGGATCCAAGGAATTGTTATTATGTAATGTCGTTTTCATTAATTTACAAGACTAAGGTACTAGAACCGCAGAATTGGGAAAAAATTTCTATTGGCTTAAAGTCAAATTATCTCAATTTTTCGTCAATACATATTCATAATTCACTTCCCCTGGGGCCAGAGTACACCTTACAAATATTTCATAAATATTGAAAACCCATCTACACTTTGCTCTTTTTAACAGCAGTATTTTCACGTCTACTTGAATTTAGATCACGGCGATACACCATTTCCCTATTACTTAAGTAATTCTTTCGTAACTTGTATACCATACATCCGTGATTAAGCGATTCCGCCAAGGACTTTCGTTCAAAAGTTGGTATTAAGGAGCTTTAGGGTGTCCGTGATTTGGTTTCCTATTCCAATTGTGCGGGGGGCCCTAATCCCAAATTTCATGAATTGTAGCTCATTTACGCCCTTCGTGATAGCCTCCTACTAGCTTACTTTTTTCAGAATTTCTTAGGTACCGGGTTTTGTTCATTGTGTTTCTTTAGACTAACAAAATATATTTTTGTTATTAGACTATCAAATATATTGTACTATTTTCCAAGACACATGTTTATTACTAAAATGTTGCCGCTTAGGTATAAAAAGATTTTACAATCGTTCTGATATCTTAGAATAAATATAAACTTGAGGCCGGTACTGTAATTATATACCCATAGAGCCTTCAATGCTGGAAATATTTTCTTTTAGTTTAGTCATGTCACCATTCTCATTGAGTAGTAATATATCTATAATTCTATTTAAAAAAATAAATCTATTATTTTATCAACGTTCTGCTACTCCAAACGCCCTATCTCTTAACCATTTAATTATATTCTAATACATTTAACAGGCATATTGAATTGTTTAAATCAATTATTGATATGATATTTAAAACTGAGCTAACTTAAAAAAAATACATTTTTGGCTAAGCTACACAAGAAAGCCCAGTCTGTATTAAAATATTGTTAATTACGAACCCAATCTATTAAATATTAAACTAGAACTGTGTTAGCATCATAACTATTAACTGTTAGAGTATAATACTATTATAAGAACATAATAATTATTATAAATTGTAATACTAATAAACTGGTTTTTAGCAACCAATACTATGTATAACTTGTTTACTATTATACTATAACTGTTGAGCATTAATACTAGTATAAAAATTGTTAATTAATAGGAACCTTCTTCATTTTAAATGGTTTTTAGAGAGACTAATTACACAAATCCTTATTACAGAACTCCATGACAGTGAGTCATAGTGTCTTTCAACACAATTCCGCGCCCTTGATTGTAATTTGTGTCTATGTAAGTAATCTCTTAATGAAACGGGTTCATGTACAAGGTTTGGTTAATAATTGTTAGATCCGTTAATATTTCGATGCTTCTATAGGCTTAACAAGCCTCTGGTTACGAGGTCATAAATTAATGCTCTTCTAAGCCTATCCTTCCCTGTCGTCCTTTAATAAAACTACTTTATTAATTTCACTTAACTAAATAATTTAGCGAAACCTTACACTCATGTTCTGGGCTGTTCCTCTTCTTGACATATACGGAAATCTGCTTATAAAAGAATTTTATCCTAAAAGTAGTTCATATAATATTTGTAACTATGCCATTTAGACAACTGTCATTTAGAGCTAATTTCGTCGCTCCCCCGGCATTTTAAATAAAAATAATTATTAAATTTAATAAATTAAATGGGTTAATGTAACCTGGCACCAAATACCATGAAGAGTTTCTTAACTTTATCCTTCCCTCTATTCTACAGCTTGTATTTAATACATAAATATTACGCTTTTAGTAGTAGGAAAGAATCTAGTTCGGTTAGGCTCAAATTTAAAAGTCTAACTGAATCTTTAACCTTCCCGTCCTGCCACTTTTAGCTGAATTATTTTGCTAAGGCTTCTAAGGATAAAGGTTGTTTTTTCTACAGTTAGTGGTAAGGCTAAAATAATTTATCTTTAACTTCCTGACTACTTCTTACGCTAAAGTGGTTACTGAGATAATGTCTTTTTTAGTGCTCTTCCGAATAGATTTTAATTAACTTAACTATGGTTTGTCATCAACTATGTTAGGCTCGAGCTCCCTAATAAAGCAATTAAAGCTTTTTTTAAAATACTTATTCCAGGTTTTAAACTATATCAGATAATGCTGTTTCTCTTGTTAGATAGGTTCTTCTGGCTACCAATACCCTAATAGATTTATAAACTGAAATTAGTATGGCCATGATTTTAATTAAGCGCATGAAGAAGATTCTTTAGGATTTTCTTTTTTTAAGGCGAAGCGCCCACTTTTCCTTTATAAATAACCACCCTTCTTCTTTTGACTAATTTAAACAACTACCTACATAAATAGTACCATTTGACGTGTTATTATTTCATTTTCGAATAACCCTTGATTTCTTTTATTGTTTATCTGAAATAATATTACATGTTTCTTGCCTGGCTGGCTTTCGCAGCAGCACAAAATTCATTTACTAAATTTTTATAGGTATGTATGAACAGATGTTTCTATTGGTTAAATATATTGCTCATATGTGTTTGTTTTTTGTAAACCGTAAATGTATTTCAATGTAAACCGTTATTATGGAGAAGAATTAATAATTATTTTACTGCCGTATTGCTATTCTTACGAATGGAGGCCCTGACCTTATCTTAAGCTAGTAGATTATTAACTACAATTATTAAGGCCAACCAAACATTTAGTCATGAACTGATCACCTTAAAGGTGCTGCTGCCGTGATAATCAATGTTACATAAATCACGTTTTACCTGTACCAGGAGTACATACCTAGACCATAGATAGTATTACTACTCTTACTTGGTTATCGAGTGCTTTTAGACGTTCCCGAAAATTGGATGGTTTACTGCCAAGGAAGCTTCAACTTCTACAAAAAAGGCTGTACTTCAACTTATCATCCCTATGTCTGATTATTCAAGATAATCTTTGCCATTTCCGAGTCTGCGATCACTACTGGATAATAATCTTTCATGATCCCCCAATTTGTTGACCAAAATAAAACGTTTTACACGTCTTGTCGAATTTAAATTTAATGTTACGCTTTGCTAAGATATTTACTTTAAAATGCCTTACTTTTAATTAGGTTTTTGCAAAGAAACAAAATTCCTCCCGTGCTTTTTCGAACTTTCATTATATGTTATAGACATCATATAAATCTAGCCAAAGGCTCCGGGGGTAAAGCTGAAGTCCTTCTCCCTAAATAATAGTATACCTATAATACTTTATTTTACTTTTTTAGCAAATGAATTAAATTACTAGTTGTTTAGATAATGTAAAATATTTTTATTAATCCTTCCACTTTTTAAGCCTTTGTAGCTACTGCTGGTCTAGTAACACCTATGTGTTTAGCTGCTGCTGTTAAATTATCAAAAAGATACTTTTTCCCTCTTATAGTTAAATAACATCGGACCCTTAACCACAACCATGAAGGCTGTAGCTGATTTTTAGGCACTATCTTTGCGCGGCTGTTTTCTGAAGAATTTTTATACCTTTTCGGCGTTAGTAAGATTATTTTATCCTCTATTTCCTTGTGGGAATTATTCTTCTGGTTTGCTGCAATTAGAGAATTCGATTTCTAAGCTTCCCTTATTAAGTATAACGTCGTTCCTCTAAAAAGCTTAAAGTTTTCTTTGTAGTGTTTATAGGCCTTAGGGAAAAGATTTTGCCTTTTCTCGTAGTCTATATTTGTGGATTTTAAAAAAGTCTAGGATAGTTTGATTTCCTTTTTAATAACTTTGTTTCTTTATACAGTAATACATTGCTAATAGATCAATAAAGTAAAAGTTAACTATATCCAGATTTAAAAGAAGCGAGCTTCGCCCCCGTGAAGGGTGTATTACGCTAAGTTAAATGTGTTATGAACATTAAATATTTTAAAATCTATTATTAAAATTTTAGAGCTACCCTATCCCTCCGGGGATTAGTTAAACTTTTTATTTATTAAAATTATTATTATCAACGCATATAAACCCACCCTTTTTTCTATCCCGGAGGGGATGGGCGAAGCCCCATCATTTAATATTCCAATTTTATAAGATAAACTATTTTTTATAAGAGTTACGGGTGTCATACCTGTAAGTGTAATGATCTTTTTTTTTCATATGAGCTTGCGCTTAATATATGTCTGTATTAGCATCTTAAATACCTAATTACTTTTAGTTTGAAAAGCTATTTATTGGCTAATAATAAAATGGTGAAAACCAACAGTTACTCTTCTCATCTGGGCTGACAATTTACTACTTATCACGTTCAGGAGATTAAAATAAGGCCAATCTAGAGCAAGTTTTTTTTTTTATATTTTTTAATTACTATTTATCTCTTCTCTATAAAAACTTAATTACATAAGAACCTATTGAGCTTAATTTCGTATTATTTAAATTCTGTATCCTTTTCAGAATAAGGGGTCTGCTAATATCTAAAGCCTAAATTTGAGGCTTTAGCTTGGCAGCCTAAGCTGCCATGAAATATAAGCAACCAAACTTTAGCGATGGAACTTGCCACACCTTATAGGTTTGTTGGCTGCGGATCGGCCCATTATCTTACATATATCAATCCTTGGGTTTTAACCTTGTAACAGACGAGTCATTACTCTGTGCCGCAAAATATTTGTACCAATATTTTGCTTCGGTCTAGATTGCTTTAGGGTTTCCCGTCCATGTTGATGGTTTAATGCAGAAGTTCATTTCTAATACGGCTATTTAAAGATTGTTACATTCTTTTTTCTTTTACCACGCTATCACAGTCAGTTTGTCCTTTTTCATACACCTACCTACAGTTTCTTGGAAGGGATTTATGCTACACTCACCCGTCGGACTCGTTATAACCGTGACCATGGTTAAAATACCGTGCTTTCGGTCTAACTTTAACACCTTGTGTTCGTATTTTAACCCCTGGTTTAAACTACGCCATATGCTCGCATCTAACTTAAACTTGGTGACTCCATTATGCAAAAAGGACGTTCTTTCTTACAGAACGCTTATAAAACTACTATTTCCGTTTTAGTCCCTCATGGTATTTCCACTTCGCTCCCTGTTTATCATTATTTTAGCCTTGAGGAAAGTTCCCATTATTAAAAACAGTTTTGTACAGGTTCATTGTAAAGGGCACTCGTATTTTCACTCACGGTTTTCATTAAAAAATCTCTTTTGATTTAATTTCCCGAGTTACTAAGAAATTTTCAATTCACTTCATTTAGAGATTAGAATATCGTCTTGAGCTTATGGTACTTATAGGAAGTACACAATTTTCTGATGCCCACAGTTAACTTATGCTACTTTATAAAACAAAAGCCAAATCAATCAGAGAGATAGCAGCTCCCTATATTTCTAAGATATTGAAAAATTTCTGTGCTATGCCTGGAGACCCGCAAGACCATTTTGTTAAGTTATTTTATATGTAAATAACAAGGTTACAATTCTGTCAAATAAACTCAAAAAAAGAGCTGTTTTAGATAAGAAATAAAGGTATTTTAACCCAAGGTTTCATCAGGTCCCATTTACACCAGAGGAAGTTAGAAAATATTGGGAGTTTTTTTTGCCTCAGGATATAATACATTTCTCTTTGATACATAGGGCATAAAATTCCATATTCAGTTTCTTTATATATTAATATAATTACAAGTAATACTATATATTTTTTTGTTTTTTTAAAACTGTTATGTTCTACGATGGTCTCTAAAAGTAAAGGTATGATATATTCGGGTTACTGTGATCGACACAGGAAAACCTTCTACCCGCAAGGAGGGCGCCTTTACGCATCAGGCCATAACGGCGTTGTTGGATTCTTGACATCGTACTGAGTGGTTAGGAGTCATAACACTTAATACTATAAATATAACTAATACTTCAAGTAAATATTATCTAATTTTAATATGTTAATCAACTCGACCCTTAATTATTTAAATTTGTGAGTTATTATCAATCACCTCTCAGAAATACCTAAGAGATATGAATAATTGCTGCTTGCGCACAAAATATCCATAGTTACCAGTTCTTTACCAAGTAACGCCTACGAAGCGCAAAAAAACACTCCTATCAGGATGGGGGTATGTGGACCTGAAAGAAGATCTAAGCAAAGGTAGCGTTTAGCACTATGAAAATTTTCATAAATAAATAATTATTCCATTTGTAGGCCAGCTGCAATATGTATACTCGAGACTCGTACAGGTTTTCCCTCTGGCCTTGCACCCCCCCCCATCTCTTTGAGATATGAGTGGCGTGCGCTGATTCTCTTCGATAGTAAGGAAAATGTATGTAAGCCTTACTTCTGATACGGTCAATTAGTTGAAACAAGTAACTAATCTACACTCCTCTTACTTATGCAGCGGTATGCAGGGATAATAAAGGCCCACCATCACTAGCCTTCTTAATTTTTTTCATTAGTTAACCAGTCAGGCCCTTTGACGGATATCATTACAGGCCTTGCCTTACAACAATCTCTTGGAACATACATTTTTTCTAGATCTGACATTCCCTTGTTTTCGCACCCCCGACTAAGGTGGCTACCATGGGCTAGCCTACAAAGGGGTATGGGTAGCCAACTCCCGATCTCTTCGAGATACGGGTCAAGCAAACATTTAATTTAGTTAAATAACGGTTAACAATAGGTTAGAAGTGTATAATATCTATTGTCCATTTTAACTCAAAGTACTTGGTAATTGAACCAGAATTTTGCAGGTTGGAAGCCTTCCTAGTTTTATCCAATTAAAAGGACACCTCTTTTATGTTTTTACTGGCTACAACGTGTACGGATGCTAATGGGGGCTAAGGAAATAAGCTGTAGCTAGTGTTACTAAAGCACTGCCCATATAAACGCCTTTAGAGAAATTCCGATCGAACGATGCTGGTTTAAACACCCTAATTAAAATTCAAAACTACCACCTTTAAACCCCATCTTCGGGTGCAATTCTCTTAAATGTACATAATTTATAAGGCCTGGTCCTTATCAAGCTTCTATTATAACCTGTTTATTAACTTAATACTGCCTTTGGGTTGGAGGTCCCCCTCCTCTATATTTTTTGCCTTTTTACCCAATCTTCTATCCTTATCCTTGCTTTGCATCGTTTACTTCCTGAGCTTGGCCGCCACAAGCCAAGAAATAACTAAAGCGAAAAGCTAGCTCTACAAAGAGGGTATTCGTATAGCCACGCACACTATAACATATGTCATAGTCCTTAGGGGAATCAGATTCAGATTAACTTAAGCAGCGATCAAGAATAGGGCAGGCTAATTCCTCAGCGAACGAAACGGCTGTGGATATTCTCCTACAGAAACACTTGACCGATTTAAGTTAAGGAAGCCCTGATACTATTATAGCTTTTAGATAACTTTGGTGCTATATATTACTACTTATTCAACCCATATTACTTAAGGTGATGCTTTTCCCAGATCGTCCTTAATACCTTTAGGAGACTAAGCTACACACCTATATCTATAATCTGTTGGTTCAAGATATGGATAAAAACGCTCCCTAGAAGCATAGGATCTTATTTTTTTTTTTATTTGTTTTTGCTTAAATAAATTTTACAAGCTTTTAAGCGAAACAGGTTTCTAAGAAGGTATAAGAGTTAGTTAAGAAGCGTAAGCAAGCAAAACAGAAAGTTGTACACCCCACCCGTACCTGTTTTAGAAAAATAACGCATTAGATGCAAGGAGTATTAAAATTCCACAATAAAACAAGTTTATCTTTTACTTAAATGAAAAAATTAGAG
The DNA here is from genome assembly GCA_020975735.1 of Ophiocordyceps xuefengensis. NCBI lineage: Eukaryota > Fungi > Ascomycota > Sordariomycetes > Hypocreales > Ophiocordycipitaceae > Ophiocordyceps > Ophiocordyceps xuefengensis. The sequence goes on along the minus strand of JACYFI010001529.1, from coordinate 2,373 downwards.
AAAGCAAAGGATTTGAACCTTTCAACATCTTGTTGTAAGAGACAAACGTTCTACCCAATTTGAACGTAAATTTTGTCTATTTTATTTTATAATAATTACGGTTGGCTCTTTAATTTCTTTGGTAGCTTCATAAAAATAAAATAATCAAGTGCTCTTAAATATTAAAAAATACACAGAGAAGGCAGGAACGACTTCTAAAAACACGAAGCCCCCACTTTTACTATTCTCACCGCAAACGTTATAAAGATAAAAAGATATTTAGGTTATTGTGTTGGGAAAAACAACATCCATGCAATGGCACATATTGTTTGTAGTATCAGAGCGCGTATCCGCCCTATTTTTTTTCCTTTAAAAAACTGCAAAAAAGACGCAGCTATTATTTATACTAACCAGGGGCTATTCCTGATCTGAAGTATTATAGAACATTGCAAACCCGCACCCCCCTTATTTGCAGATCGCGCAGGGAAGGGGTTTAAATATAAACACAGAAACAGAGGCAAGCACTGTGGAAAAGCACATTTCGTAGAATTTACCTATTAGCTGAGCCTTGTTTTAATTAAAGGTTAAGTTATTAGCATTTTAGCATATAAAGAAATTACAACAAGGAAAGTCTTTAAACATACAGAGAAAGTAATTGTAGACCTAAAGAAAGTTTTACTGTTAATGACCTAGACCCAAACTTAAGTCATTATAACTTGGGAAATTTTTAGTGCTGATGAAATAAGTGGATATTACTTTAGCGTTACCATGGCTTTAAGCAACTAAACATAAGTATCTATCCTCGGGAAGTGAACAGGGGAGAATGAATTCTAATTTATAGCTTGCTTGCTAAAATAATTATATAATCTTTATTGGCTTATCTTGGTATCTTGTTGTTATCGTAATCATATGCACCTACTCCTAATGAAGATATACTACCAATAAACCAATCATTGATTTAATAGAAGTATATAAAATATATTTCCTTCTGTAGACTATGTGACTTTTTTCTGTTCCAATTTAACCATCTCAATATTAACTAGTAACAAAAATATCTTAGCTGTTTTGTTGGGTTCTGATTTTATTAATAAATTGTAGTGGATAACCTTAATTCTTCTTTACTACTAATTATCCACTATATTTACTTTGTTATAAGTACTAAATTAGAATGTTTGATTAACTATTTAAACTATTAATGCTTTGCCAATAAGTAAGGCATTTGGCTGTAATGCATAATTTAATAGAAAATTGTTCAATAATGCTAAAAGGGATACTAATGTCAAATTATTGCTTTTTGTAATTCACTTTTCTTATTAATTAAAATTATAACCACAGAATAAATAAAATAATAGTGAGATACGAGCCCCCTATATATACATTATAGATAAGAGAAACTATAAAGGTTATCTAATAATATAAAAAAGAGAATAGATGCAAAAATCTTATTAAAAGACATAAGATGATGCTTTGGTTTTTTTCATTAAATTAAAACAGTTAATACGAAAAAATACATGATATGTAATAATTAAACCATCTAGAGATTCTACTAGTATAACCTTTTAAGGAAAATAACATCGTATAAGGTCGAACAGATCAAACCCCATTTGACTACTGGGCCATTATTTTTTTTTTTTAAACGAAAAATAGGACTAGTAATATATTATACTGGCTACTTTTATATTTTTTCTTGTGTGTGCAGTTTCTCTACCCAATATACGGGCATCCCCTATCCTTGCTTTGCATCTTCGTCCTAGTTGCGCCACCGCCAGAATAACCTAAATCGAAGCTAGCCTACAAAAGGGTATCGATAAGCCAACTGCCACTAATAACCATATTTCATGTATCCCATAGGAACGGTTCGCGGGATAAGGGGGTTGAACACTTCTTTGTTCTCCTGCTGGTTGGTTAGGTGGAAACAAAACATGGCACCCCCTCCATCGAGATGGAAAATTAATCATACCAAATCGCTCCACCCTTGATAGGGACAAAAATTTAAACCACCCTTTACGTTCTGAATCTTGTGCAGTTTCGCTATTTTTGTATATTTTTTTTTACTACGCAGCGGTAGGACGTGCAGTATAGAATAAAAATGAAAAAATAAAGGACGAGTAGGACTGCGGCCTACTAAAGTGTAAAAATAGTAAGGTAAAATTACTACCAAGCTCGTATTCAATAATCCCCCTACAGGGGTACCTTTCGCCAGCAAAGGGCTTTATAATTGTTTTAAACGCGGCTAGGTCAGACTTGACTGACATATCCAGATCGGAACATCTGTAGGTCTATCCAATTAACTTATTAACCGTTTAAAACAATAATGTGATAATTTTTACTTGCTTTCATTAATTTTTTATTGCTGTAGGCGGAAGCCTTCCTTCCTTTAAACTTAACCGGGAG
>JACYFI010001538.1:0-11931 GCA_020975735.1 Ophiocordyceps xuefengensis | reverse complement strand
TGCAACAGTGGGGTTGTAAATAGACGCAGGAGTTAGGATAGGAGTAGTAATTTTTGTGTTTGTTTAATAATAGGTGTGCTGTGGAAACCCTTCATGAAAAAAGCCAAGTATTCTTTACTCCAATATTAGGTTTTTGCTTCTCGGTAGCACTCGTTATTCGCCTTTAACTGATTCATTTATATTACTATACCGTTAGCTTAATTGTTTTGGTTATGAAGTAACACTTTTTAATAACGGCTTGATATGTGTATAAAGGAGTAGCGTAAGGTATGTTTTACTAAAAAACCAATTCCTAATTAATTAGAAACTTTATGTAGTTTTTACCAACTATGAAAAAATTTATTAATACATGTATATACTTAGACCCGCGCCCTAGCGGAAAGGTTATTGTCAAAATAGCCGCACTCCACAATAGAAAGGTGTTTAAGTTTGAGTACAAGATTAACATCAGTATTAGTTATGGGGTTAATGCTTATTAGGTAGGTAATACTTCTATGTCTTTAATAAAAAAACTTCGCCAGGAATGCCCTATATCTCAACAAGTGTTTACCACCATGGTATGAAAAGGCCTATCAAAAGTGTATTGTTAAGATATCTGTGACACAATTAATTCTCGTAGTTTTTTAATAGTATTATATAGTACTTCGTCAGTTAATTAACCCCTGTAATAAATACAGACCCAGACCCCGAAAAAGTTGTATCATAGCTGGCTTTTTGACGCTAAGAAAGGATATCTTAAAAGAAGAATGAAAAAAATCAGCGATATATAGTTACTAATAAATTAACAAAATGATATTTATGTAGGGTCAGTCTAAAGACCTAATTAAAAAGTTTCAAAAATATTTAATTCTTAGTATTTAACAACCTATGAGATTAATTTAATTATTTCAATAGAGCATTAATACCAATATGGGGTAGTTCTATTTTTCTTGGTTACATATTAGAATAACTGTGAAATTTTGATTTGCTGTTTCAGAGAACAACATTACTTTTGATAATATTCAAATCCCCTGAAAATCTTAACATACCTAAAAGTATGGCTGAAGTTCCCTTGATCATTAAAAACTCGCCGAACAAGACCTAAAACGAAGATTAAGCAAAGTCTTATTAAATAGGAAATGAATTTGTAAGAAGATAAAATCAGGCTTTATTCGTGTACTGCCCTTCAGAATGAAACCTAAAGAATTAATAAGTTTAAGAAACGTAATAGATAATAACCCCTTTACAATTCGGTAAACACTCGTCAAGAATCGCTATTGAGTTAATGGACAAAAGCTTTTTAAGGTAGATTCATATCTGAAAAACTAAGTTAAAATGATGCTGCTAAGAGGTGATCCGATTATAATAATGAAAAAGTTGTTCTCTGGAAGGAATCTTTAATTGATAGGTAGTTTTGGTTTCCAGCTGAGAAGAGCCTGGTAAATTTCTTAAATATATAGTGGAAGTAACTTATTATAAGATAATAAAAACTCAGGGGAAAGTCAAGAAGAAAAATTAAATTTCAGGTTCAAATTCTTAAGCTTGAATAACTTATGAATAAATTTCGAACATACTACGACTTGGAAACTCTAAAGGGCCTTATGTCTTTAATAGTGAAAATCCTAATGGATGTAACCAATCGGACAATCTAGAAGGAAAATATAAAATTCCCTGAGAACTAACGTTGAAAACGTATTAAAGTATATATCGTCCAATCATGTAGGAAACTCATATAATGTATAGACTTAATTTCGGGTAAATTTGGAACCTATATAGCACCTGCATGTTATATTAATACTTATGCCTTTTCCATCTTTTAAAATATTATCTTTATGGTGAAAATAAATTGATCCCTAAATAATTTTTAGCTGAAGGTCACCAATCGATATTGAGTTACCAGTTTTCCTGAATTTTATAGATTTTCAATGAAGAATTTTATAAGAATTTGATTCATATTAGGTACCCAGAATCTATTTAGAACAACGGAGGTTAAGAATGGTTCAGAAAGTATGATTAACAGTATGATAGTGACTAGTTAACACATATTAGATTGTTGTTATCAACATCCAGGGGGAGTCATAGCATTCTTTTGCTGCCCTTCATTTGAGGTAGAAAATTGTGGATTGCATATCCCCGGTAGACTTATCCAAGTTTTCAGTTTTTGTTAATAGAGAGGAGTATTTATGTTCAGTGTTTCAGAATATGTGGAAATACACATGTTTCTATGCCTATGTTTTAGAATCCTGGGTAAATAATAGAACAATTGTTCATTGACTACATAATGCGTAAAAACTTATTACTAAATGTCCAATTTAGTAATTTTTTGCTGGCTTGGGTCATTGAATATTTATTTTTTCCCTAATCCCGGGGGCCGGCGTGGGGGTTTTAGGGGTACAAAGTCCTCAGCCCCAAGCCCTAGTGCAAGTCATACTAAAAAGGGGTATTGTTTAAAGGTAAAACATGAGCTACCGGGCAAATAAGATGAGTTCAAATTCTACAAGGTCACCCTAGCATTACTGACTAAAAATAAAAATATAATGATCAGCCGTATAACATAACGAATATTTGATAATATAAAATAAAAACCATCTGAGTTAACCTTAGATACTTTTTATTAATAGGAGATCTTAGGATTCGTATTTTAATAGAAAAATAATATTCTTTATGCCTTATTTCTATAGAACAATATGCTTTATCTATAACCATGTCTATATTGGGTGAAGTTTCTTAATTAAACTCAGGACGATATTACAGGAAAAACGCGTATGCCATCTAATTGAGTAAGTGAGCCGGGCGCAATCTGTCTATTGGCTTAGCAATTCTGTTGCTTTATATAGACTAAGAGGAGTATTGCCATAGGAATATAAATAAAGTATTTAAGTAATTAATTTGTGTTTACCATATTACTAGGGTGTATAGTTCCCGGCTTTTAGGTAGAAAAGTGGTGTGTCGAGGCTAGTCCGTTTTATTAAGTTGTCTATGGTATATTTCACAACAATATTTAGCTATTATGGATTTTTTGGAACGTATCAGGATTAAAATATAATCAAGTTACTATCTACTTTTTAGATTGTTACAAGTGAAAATCACTGTTAATATTGGTAATGAAATTTTCAATTTGAAGGTTTCTATGACAGAACTATTTAACCCTGGTATACTTAGATAAGTGTTCTTTAGAGTTCATATTCATTCTTAAGGGATATTATAGAGCCATGAATTCCTCGAAGGCAACCTCAGAGGGAAAAGGTGTCTATGGGCGATAACTGCAAACTCTCCGGTGGGATAATCCTCAAAGCTTAAGGTACCCAAGCTAGTAATTTTAAAACTATAGTGGGCTTGAAAGTAATACTCCGGGAAACGGTAACAAGCCTTAAAGAGAGTAAATAGCGAAATGGACAAATCCGCTCTAAGTTCCCATACAATAATAACAGTATTGCTTGTAGAAAGGCAAAAGAGTAGACGGCAAGTTGTCATTTAAGCCAGAATTATTCCGAATTTAAAGTAGTGTACTCTAGGGTTTCGAAAAGAAACAGGGATTTTAAACTCGGTTTCAAGCAGCAACAAAGGTGAAACTCCTAGTCGTCAAAGTCCCCATCTAAAACAACTTCGATTTTTAAAAAAAGAATTTCTACCTATTAATCTAGCAGTTGTAGAACCCTATGAGTTGATCTTGGTTTTAATAGGACGGTGAAGGGTTCCATTTCAGTAATAAATTAGTAGATAGAAATATATAAACATTAAAGATTAGTTGTGAAACGTGTTTCAAATTGAATTTCAATTTATCTCTTACATACAAAAAGTATCTTAATTATTAAAATCTATTACCAACAATAGCTTAGGTGGTGTCGTGTTCAAACATACGGCCTCTTAAAACCGAGAGATATGTTAACATCTAATAGATTCAATTGAAGATTTCAAATAAAACTTTTATTTATATTTTAAAAAAAAATCCGTTAATTAACTTCAAAAACCACGGATTTATGTATTGTTAAACAACTCGGGGTAAAAATTGTAATAATAAAGCCGCATCTTAACTGTCGAAAGGCTTAAATTCAAATAGTAATATAAATGCCATCAAGTGAATTTAGGTTTATCTGACACGTTAAATCAGAGTTTGAGGGTATACCTTTGTTGATAGACCTGTTATAAATTCCTGATATGTAAATTTTAGATCCCAGATTTGAATTTTCAGGTTTTTGTTTAGTGCAGGGGAACTTGATGTTCGAAATGCCATCAACAACAGTAATTTAGGTCATCCCGAGTACAATTGAGATTTAAAATCTGTCAAGCATAGGTAGGAGATCTTAAGATTAATGGAGAAATAGTCTGATAATTTAGGATAGGGAAAAATATACAATACGGAGGTAACTCTGCAATTTAGTTTAACAATAAGTTGACTTTGCTAATATACCATATAATATCCATTTTTTAAAAAAAAAACCTATTATAGGATAAACTTTTATGATTGAATCTGAATTGCATGTTAAATCCACAATTAAGATTAATCGTGCTAATCTTACGGTTGAAGGATAATTAATTCAATAGATAGAATAAATTTGGTATGGATTATAGTTTAGAGTTTGTGTTAAGTACAATACCATGTTAGGATCAAACACCCAATAAATTAATTGTAGGATAAATTTGATTTTAAAAGCATAATCAAAGATTCTTTCACCTCCTAATTCAGACCTTGTTTGACTTTTATGATGTTATACTTAGTAATGGAAATAATTTCCTGTTGATGATGTACGGGTGAAGAGGTGTGGGGGTTTTGTCATACTTTTAGTTAGTTTTTTATTATCACTAGCGAATTCAGCTAATCAAAGTTCTTTTAGCGGATTTTTAATAATAAGTTTGGAGATTTTTCTTTAACAATAGTATGGCTTGTAAACATTATGATCTGTAGGTAGCGTTTAGATCTATAAATGAATATTCTCGAAGCTCCTACCACTAACGAAAATGTTATTACTATAAAAGGAGTAAATATGTTATTAAATTCCGGGAGCTCATGGCTAAAAGTTTCACAGGTAGGTCCCATATTTGATTACCCATGGTCGGGGAAGGACCTACGCCAGTTTCGGCGTTAATACACGCTGCACAAATGGATTACGGCACGGTGTTTATATTTTTATTAATTCGTTCATCTCCTCTAATTGAATACGTTAGTACTGTATTTACTTTTATGTTAGATTAGGGAGCAATTAACTGCTCGCTCTGTTTTAGTCTCTTGTAGGGGATATTTCATACAAGTAATAAAAAAAAAAAATTGCTTTATTCGAACTATGTCTCAAATTAGGTACTGATGGTTAATAAGTAAAAGTCTTCATCTTCTTTAAATATTGCTATAATTCCATTTAATCATACTGACCTTCTGTACAGAAGGATTGTTATCCTTGGTGCAGATGCTTAATACACCTTAAGTTGAGAATCAGAGAGCGCTATAAGGAAGATATGGTGGGATTAATGTGAATCTTACCTTTACTTCATACAGTTATATTTAATTGCTAGTCTTAGTCTTAGTAGGCTTCCCTTTTTATGACAGGCATGCAATAGATAAAGATTTTTATATTAGATCTTGCTTATGTCAAAATATTGCCTTTAGTAGGGTATCAACGTCGTTAATTTTATTAGACAGTAAAGGGGGTGCGATATTCACTCCACATATTCAGTAAGTTATATATTTACTTTTTAGCTATCCTAATCGACCCGTAAATATATTATAAAAAATGCAATGGAAAAGCGCGACATATTTGCTTAGTTTTACGCCCTCTTAGTTATCTTAGCTCTTTATTCAATTATATTTTTGTTACATTAACTAAACATATATTTATAAGGTTTTTAGGTCTGGATCTTTAACAGATAATATGTATATTTGATTCACCACCTATGCAATGAAAATATTATATAAGCACCAGAGTTTGTGTACCCGTCTTTATTTAGAATTATACCCATAATAATTTCACAGTTATTTAGATTTTTCAGGCTTTAGCTATTGTAATTCCCTGGAATTTACAACCTTAGTGCTATATATCAAAAAATTTCAAAAATTATCATTATTTAGGCTACTATATACTTGGTTTTTTCAACCACGTTTCTTACTAGAATTTTTCTACGATAAATTTATAGTTTAATAAGTTTTAGATATAGGAGGTCAAACAACTTAAGTATTAGGGTAAGGTTAGTTATAGAAAAGAGTAGGTCATTATGGTTGGGAGTAGAGTTTAAACAACCCAATAAGTAAACAGTCTTTCTAATTATAGCGTAAGGAGATCGTAACAGTTACGCTCTTTATATACTTTATAAGTAATCTGTTTTTAACCGTCTCATATATCTTCGCTATACATCATTATTTGATTTAGTAAATTCAGTTATAAGTGTCCTTGTGTGATCGTCTAAATAGGCATAAACATTTTTTTATACGTTTCATCCAAGTGAGAGAATGTGTCTTGGTCTAGAGGGTTCAATCAAAAAAAAATCTGAGTCAGGCTGAAGAGTCAACATTATATGAAACAAACGAATTGTTTATCCGATTAAACTTGAGTCCAAAATAGGTGGTTCTTATATAAGAATCTTTCTCTACACACCCTTTTTATCGGTTAAGGGACCGCTCCATATACCATTAATTACATGTCAGGGCCGAACAAGGAGGGGCTTAGTAAAGGAAATATAAAAGAGAAGTTTTAAGGATGAGAAGGCTAACTATTTATGCTGTACGTTCGGGTGTCGGAGGAGATCCCATTCCAAACCTAGTAAAAAGACATGAGAATGGTAGATTATTTACTTCCTTTAGAATAGCTGTGACCAGAGAAGTTCAGCACAGAGCTGAACAGCCAAGAAGAGTATCATAAGGTCGGGACGCAAAATTAAACACTCTCTGAAGGGGGGCCGAGACCCGAATCTTTTAAGGGCTGGCCATTTCACCCTGTCCCCGATTCACCTCAAAGCATGACCATTCAGCACCCGACTCCTTATGCTGTCAACTATGTAGTCCCCAACAGGCACCCGGCAATGACTGGCAACTCTTCGGTTCTGCGACAAAATTCAGATAATGATTCTTGTGAAGAACAGATTCAATGAAGATTTCCCTGCTGACATGCAAAGGAATTCGCGATAAATAAGATGTAAAAAGATATAGGTAAAGGAATAGAAGAAGCAGAAAAATGTTACAGGTACTGGTAATGGAGATGTAAAAGACAAGGTAAAGGGGTAGAAATAGAAAAAAATGAATCAAATTGTACTATTTTAAAGCGAAGAGAGATACAAGGGGTAAGTGAGCAAAAGAACAAAAAGTATTCAGGATTCAGATAAAATGATAATGGATAGAAAATTAAATTCATGAAAACTGACCTGAGGCTAAAAAAAGGAGTATGTATACAGATTATTACATGAAAAAGCAAAGTGTGAAGTCTTGATATATTTCCGAGTTAGACGGGGGTGATCTAAAACCTAAATATCTATCCGACACTGTTTTTCTTTTTTCGTTACACTTAAATGATAAATACTTATAGGTGGCAAGGTTAGGTAGGGCTGCTGCACTAAGACTTTTTTGTTTAAAAATGCCAAGAAATAATTTGCAAGATCGCAATTATTATATTACATATAGTATATTAATTTCTGTGAAATGCATACAGTAACAATTATTAGTTTGCGTTTAGAAGAAGAAATTTATACTTTTTATACCAGCTTATTAATACCACCTGAAAAATTTTCTTAGAATAAGCCAATCCTGGCGGACAAGTGTGCCGGGCCTCCCATCAGGCATTAGGCCACGCACTATGAGAGATTAATGAATAACTTAGTGTGTATTATCTATTTATTTCAAAATAAATCATTACGGTTACGTCTGTGTTACCTGTTATAAGTATCTATTAATCTATTATTTAATTTAAGAAAATAACAAGCTATGCAATATATAATAAAAGTCTCCTTGTCTTAAAAATTAGTTAACGTATATAATCGATCATTCGCAACCAACCCAAATAAAATATGATCTAGAAATTTTTGGTCATTAACTAGGCTTGTCTAGGTGATGAAATAAATTACAAAAAGATATTAACTTAAGCCTAATGCATTATAACCCCTAGTATTAGCTGAAGCATTCAAAATTTCTGATTGAGCATATTAGGGCGGTGACCGTATCAAAAACGGTTGACTTATTACTTTATTTAACAGTAATTTCTGCCCCGTCATTCTTCTCCTTTAAGTGTTACTGCAACTAGGCAGAGGTTTCTATTACTCATCATTAGACTCCTAGAACATTAGCGTTAAGATAGGAGCTAGTATCCTTTCCCTATGATAGGTACAGGTTTCTTGGGTTACTTAAATTAGCCACAAAATGGCTTAATTATATTATAATAGGCAAGATAATAAACATTAACAATACAAAAAGATATTGAGTTTCTTCCATGCCATTAATTCCTAATGAGAAAAATAATAGAACTTTTCAAGTTGTATAAAAAATATTTAAAACATGTCTTTATTTATGTTAATTTAGGTGAAGTTCATGTTCGTAAAAATATTAAGCTAGCAAGAATACTAAAGGACTTAGTCGGCTTATTTTTATATGATTTTAAATAAAAAAACTTGAAGGTTTATATAAGGGGATCTGCTTCTAGCAGAAATAAATTCTAGGCTACGGAAACATTTAACTATTTAAAACGGGTTAGGTAAAATCTGAAAAATTTTTCAAGTTAACATAATATGGTATACATAACTTTTATTCATTGATTTTAGAGTTAGTTTCCTGAAAATAGGGTTGTAATTAAGAAAATAAATAAAAATTATTAAACTTAGAAAGACTTTTATATAAAACTCTATTATTACCTTGATTATAATATATTAAACTGAAGCTGGTCTAGTGTTGATTTATAAACATACAGAATTAACTTTAGAACTTAAAAAAATGAAAGCTAAAATAATAAGTGAACACGTAGAAAACAAATTGGAGATTTTAAACAGAGTAAAACCCTTTGTTATAGAAACAATAAGTCGTATCGAGGACAATCAGCTCTAATACAAAAAGATGAAAATTATTTACATGAACAGGGGATTAGAATTGAAAAGAATTCTAAAGTCAATAATTGTAAAACAACTTATAATATAGTGTTATGGTGATTTAATAAGTATAAGTGAACAGCAAAAAGCTTTAAGGTGTTCAACATAAACCCTATACAAAGAACCGTTAAAAAGTTGTAGTAAATTTATTTATAAGGACTTTAATTTGTTTTGAATTATAAAAAAATAAAATTTAATAGTTATAGTCCCCTGTGAGTATAAATTTTCATGTTAATTTATGGAAAAAAATATAAACTTAAAGCCAGAAGACCTGAAGGGTTCATTGAAGAAATCCTAATGAATTTGCTTTAGGCAATTAACTAGTTCTGAAATCGTTCTAAGGTATATACTAATTATTTAACAAGATTCGTCGGTGCACCCCATGAATCGCGATCGGCCCGGGGTCAGCTAGGTGTTAAGCTGCCAAACGCTGCTCAAGCACAAGTCGGAAACTTTTTCTATGATTTTTAGATAAAGGTAAATATTCGGACCAGAAAAATATACAGTTTTCAATAATAAAAGTAAGTTGTATTTTTTTACCCTTACGGCTCAAATGGAGCCTTATTAGGTGCCCAACATTATAAACTAACTTAATAATGGCTATACCTTTAATAAGGGCAAACGAGTGGTCAATACGAAAATAACAGTTTAGTTAATTTGGCCGGTATTTGTTTGATTAATTTTTATTAATCGAGTTTTGCCTATAAAATAGGCGATGTACAAAAAACGCTTTAAAAAAGAAATAGTTAAACTTTTTGATAGAAAGATCTATATTAACCATTTCCTTCCGTCTTTTCATAGCTTATTTAGTAAGGCTTTAAAGATGGAATTGGGTTATAATACAACCCAGCTATGGGCAACTAAGGATATATACAATAAAAACTTGACTATTTCATTAAATTTTTGAGATAATTCTATTTAGGAGTAATTCATAGTCTGGTTTTTAACTAGGTAGTATAAGATATATATTAATGGGAATGTTGAAAAGCCAACATGTAAACTAGTAATAATAGAACTGAATTACAACAAGAATGTATTATTTCTCTTTACTAATTTTCGATAATGATATCATTCCTTCTTAACGAGCTAATAACATAATAATTTAACTAGGCTTTGCATATATTTAAAAAATAAATTAAAACATAAATACTTGCAAGGAGCCATCTCTAAATGGGTATATTAAAAGATGTGTTTAACTCCCTTTTAGTCATTTGAATTTACACATTGTTACATTTCTTCAATAATCTGAAAATACATAGGAATTTACATGCTGTCAAGGTTCGCATTTTTGTTAAAAAGTAAATAATGATGGCTGTTTTCAATTAAAACAATAAATGCAAATAAGTTATTGAAGAGCCTATGAAATCAGGTATTAATATAATAGAGAAATAGGATACTTACTCCTAAACTACAGTCCAATTTAGTGTTTAAGTCGAAGTCAAGGATAAAAAATGTTACTAAATTTCTATTTCTTTTAATTCGGTTTACATCCTTGGATTAGGGTTAAAGTACATTTCAAATACACTGAAATGATAAAAAAGTCATACCAAAATAGCCTCCGTTAAACAAATTTAAAATATCCTAAACTGTAATTACGGGGACTCCTTAAAAATAAATATTATTTTTTAGAGGCAAAAGGGTAAAATTACAAAAGACACTTTAATAATAGATTTACCCTCCCTTTGATTAAATTATTTATTGCGGAACTTTAATTGGGGTACTTTCTATGCCAAGAGCAGTCAGTATATAGAAATTAAGAACGTTCAACCGACCTAAAAAGGAGTTGTACCCACAATAATGCTTAACCGAATAACCCCTAAATTTGAAGTTTGTGTCGCTGCCAAGCCAGCGGTGAAGCGGTTGTTTCATCCACCGTAAACCGCTAAAATTAAAGACAATGTCTTAAATATATTCAATATGTAAAGTATTAAATTAAAAAATTAATTAAATCCCTTTATGGACATTCTTAGGAAGGTTTCTCTCTAAATAATCGGCACGCTTTTAAAAACAGGATTTCGCTGCTACACTTTGTATTGTTCGCCTTTGTATTTTAGCAGGCTTAGACTAAGATCAAATTACAATAGCTGCGCACGATCGGCCTGAGCTAGGTAATTCCTTAGGGTACCTGGTTAACTATGATAGAATACCTTTTCGCTTCTTATACCTTATTAAAAGAATTAATACTATATTCCAATCTTTATTTTGTTTTAAGTATGTTCGTGTACATTCTGTGTATGCCCAACAGTGTTAGTAGATCGTAGATAACTATATTAATGGCTTTTTATTCCTATGCAAACACCCTGTGTCTATAGTCCCAAGAATGTATTATTGTAACCTTTTAAATCTATATTAGATCTATCCCAATGAAATTATTAGCGTGTGTTATAGCATTAATTTTAGTTCATTATTTAAAATGTATTGTTTAGTATACCTAAAGTTAGATTTTAGGTAATAACTAAGGTTTACATTCAAGACCTATGAAGCAAAAAATGTTCTTCTTGGTATTTTTGTTATAAAACTTCCTTTGATCATTAATGCAAATAGAGCCTAACAATGGTTTTAAAGTACCCATTTTATAGAACTTGGACAAAATCATGTACAGTCTTATTAATTTTTCTATTCTTATGGTTAAGTCCTGTTTTTAAAAGCAATCTATAGAAATACTCAATAGACTTATAACTCCAAAAAAATAAACTTAATTATAAACACTAATTAGAATCTAATAGGTAAATACTTGGCTATGTTTTTTTATTTCTTGTCCAGTACTACTAAATAAGTAATTTATATAAATATTTACTCTAAATTGATAAAAAAATTATGTTTGTAAGATGGTTTTACACTTGATTCGAAAATCATTTAGTAATGAGGTTCATTCCTCCATTATCTTTTTTTACTTGT
>JACYFI010001537.1:0-12260 GCA_020975735.1 Ophiocordyceps xuefengensis | reverse complement strand
TGACCCTATACGGAGATTAGGGGGTATGTGGACCTGAAACGAAATAAAGCAACGGATGTACTGTTAGCACTACGGAAAAATTTTCATGAAATACTTAATATTCCAATTGTGGCAGCTGCATTGTATACTTTCTGCAGAGCTCGTACGGGTTTTCCCTCCTGGGCATTGACCCCCCCCACCGACCTCTTCGAGCATTGATGAGGTGGCGGTGCTAGATCTCCCTTGATTCCAGGAAAAAAATTATGTCAATGCCATTACTTCTGATACGGTGTATAGTGAAACCAAGTAACAAAATTGTAAAACACTCCCTCGTTACTTATGCAGATAGATTGCAGGATTCGATAAAGCACCAAGCACACCTTCTAATTTTTTCAGTAGTTAACCAGCAGCCCTTGCCCGGATTCATTACCAGCCTTGCTTCACAAATCTCTTTGGAACATAATTTTCTAATTCCTTGGATTCCCTTTTGCTTTGCAATTCCCTACAGGTCGCCAAGTTTGTGGGCTAGCCTACAAAGGGGTTGGTTATTAGCCACCCGGATCCATTCGAAGAGTAGGGTCAGCAAACCCATATTATTTAGTAATAACGGTAACAATAGGTTATAAGCTGTGATATAATCTTATCGGCTGGTCAATTGTATTAAACTCAAGAGTACTGTGGATTTGGTAAACAAGAAATTTTTGAACGGTTGCAAGCTTCTAGGTTACCGATAAACTACCACCTTACCTTTTTATAGCTTTTTCTCTAACAACAAAAGCGTACAGGATGTTAAAGCGGGGGCTAGAATGAGGCTTAGCTAGGGTTACTCAAATAGCCCAACTTCCCGTATAAACCTGCCTTATACAGAGAATATCCTGATTGAAACGGGTATGGGTTTAAACCAACCCAAAAGTTAAAATTCCAACTTACCAACCTTAAACCACTCGTCGAATTCTCTTAAAATCGTAACCAAATTAAAGAGGCCCTGTTACTTAGTAAGCTTTCTTATATTCCTGTTATTGAAACTTTAATCCTGGTTTTGGTTGGAAGGTCCCCATCCCTCTATATTATGTTTCTTTTTACGCTCATTCTACTCGTAATCTCCTTGCTTTGCATTCCTTACCTTTCCTAGACTTGCCCACAGAAGAATAACCCTAATGAAAGTCTAGCTACACCAAAGGGTATCGGATAAGGCCAGCACACTACACAATATTCTATCCTGTAGAAACAAGGGTTAAGGAATAGCTTAGTGCAGCGACAGGAATAGGCAGGGTGCTTCATTCCTCAGCGCAATTCGAACGCTATGATATTCTTTTATCCAAGGGATACACTTTGACCATTTAGATTAAAGGAATCTTATATCCCATATATAATGTAGATATTTGTGCGATGCCTATATATTAACCAACTTTCACCCAGTATTCCTCTTTACAGGTGTATGTATTTCACGATTTCGATTACTTTTTAATACCTTTAGGTAGCTTAAGCACGAAACCCTATATCTTAATTCTTATGGTTTTCAAGATATGGAATAAAAATGCTCACGTAGAAGCAAAGATCTTATTTTTTTTTTTATTGTTTTTTTGCTATTAATTTTTACCAAGTTTTTAGGGGAACGTTTTGCTCAGAGGTTATAGAGTGTAAGAAGCGTAAGCCAGCAAAACCGAAGCGTACCACCCCACCCGGAACCTGTAAGAAACATAACGCATCAGATCAAAGGAGTATAAAAATGCACAAATATAAACAGTCTTCTTTGAACTATATTTAATAAATTGAGAAATAAAGGATTTGAACTTTAACAGTCTTGTGGGGTAAGACAAACGTACTACCAATTGGAACTAATTTTCTCTATTTATTTTAATAATTCTTACCACCGGTAGCTCCTTTATTTATTTTAGCCATCAAAATAAATAGCCAGTGCTCAATATAAAGTATACACAGGAGAAGCATCCCAGCAAGTCAAAATCACAAGCAATCTTACTTTCTCAACGCAGCGTATAAAGGAAAAGATATTTAGGTTATGGTTGGTATGGTTGAAAAATAACATCATGCATGTCAAACAAATTTTCTGTTGTATCACGCGCTGTTCCCTATTTTTTTATCCTAAAAAACTGCAAAAAAAAAGCGCCCAGGTGTAAAATTATTAAATAGCACAGGGCTAATACTGTTGAATGTATATATACACCAGCAAGAAACCCAGCCAGCCCCATTTGGCAGAATCGCGTCAGGGGAAGGGCGGGTTTAAATATAAATTCAAAACAGTTCGGAGCTACTGTGGAAAGCCATTGGTAGAATTACTATTACTGAGCCCTCTGTTTTAATTTGAAAGGTGAGTTTAGGCAATTTTAGAATATAGAATTAACACCAAGGAAGTTTTAAAAAATCAGAAGAAAGATAAATTGTATAACCTAAAGATAGTTTCTTTACTTGTTTAAAGACGCTTAGACCAAACCCAATCTTATACCTGCATTTTAGGGCCTGTATGAAAATAAGTAGATATTTAACTTTTAGCTTAACATGCTAAGCAAGCTACACAGATAAAGTATCTATCTTTAAGGCAGAAGAACAAAAGAGAATGAACAATTTATACTTTGCTTGAACTAAAAAAATTAACCTTATATAATATTTTATTGCTTATTTCTTGTAGTCTTGTTTATCGTAATTAATTATGGGCACCCTCTCCATCAGCTAAATAAAAGATTATACTAGCATAAAACCAATCATTATTATTAAAGAAGTATTTCATAAATAGATAAATTTGTCCTACTCGTAAGACCATCTGACTTTTGGTTTTCTGTCATTTACCATCTCAATTTATTTTACTAGAAACCAAACATAACATAGCTGTGTTTTAGGTCTCAAGATTTTATTTATATGTAGTGTTAACCTTAACCTTCGTTCTTTAGCTTAATGTCACTTATTTTTTGTTGGTATAAGCAAATAAATTAGATTGGTGTTATTATTACTAATTAATAACTATTAATTGCTTGCCATATAGTAAGGCGACTATTGGGCTGTAATTGCATTAATTTTAATTTTTATTGGTTTACAATATAAATGCTAAAGGAAACTATTTCATAAATTATTGCTTTGTTAATTCCTTTTCTTACTATATTTAAACATCAAAAAGAAAAAAATGAATGATAGATACGGCCCCTTATATACAATAAATAAGAGAAACCCTATAAAAGTTAATTTCCTAAAGATATTAAAAGTTAATAAGAGAAATTAGATGCAGAAATTAGGCCTTTAAGACAATAAGAGATGCTAAGGATTTTTTAATTAATAACAGTAATACCGAAAATAGATGCTAAATATCTTAAAATCTTCAGATTATTCTTACTTGATTTACCATTAGAAAAAAAAATACTCGTATAAAGGTCGAATATCAAAAACCCAATTTTGCTAACTGGACCTTTACTTTTTTTTAAAACCGTAAAAATAGGAACAAAATATATATACTGGGCTATTTATACTGTTTGTCTTGATGGTGTGCAAGTTATCTCTAACATATAAGCATCCTCAGTCCCTTGTTTTCATCCTTACTTCCCCTTAGCTGCTTGGCCACAGCAAACGAATAATAATCGAAAGCTTAGCCCTACAAAGGCGTATCCGATAGCCAGCCACTGTACCACATATACATATCCTTAGGAACAGGTTTCAGGGATGAAGGGGTTCGACACTTCTTTCCCTGCTGGGTTGTTAGTGGGAAAAACATACAATGCCTCCTCTTCCGGAGAAGTAAAAAATCATACAAATTCCAGCCCCACCCTAATAAGGGAAAAGAAGTCTGACCTTTAGTGTCATGATCCTTGGTGCAGAGTTTTGCGTTATTATTTGTATATATTTTATTCTAGCTAGCGGGTAGCTGCATATTAAGAATAAAATGAAAAAATAAATGATAGGCTTCGGCCTTACCTCAAAAGTTGATAATAATATGTAAACGGGAAAAAATCTACGCAAAGTAGCTCTTATATCAATAATCCCCCTACAGGGGTCTCTTCCGCCCAGGAAAGGGCTTTTCTTAACCTAAACCCGCTAGTCGACTGAACCTGGAGCCAATCCAGATCGGAACATGCTGTAGTCTTTATCATTACATTAAGCCCCGTTTAAATATCTTATTTGTAATTTGCTTTTAGATATTTTTTATTTGCATAGTAGGCAAGCCTTTCTTCCTAACTTTACGGAGCAACCTAGGGATCATTGCGACTTATATTGACATCTAAATTGAAATAAATTATACAAAGATCAACAAAATTTTTATAGGTATAAGGTGAGAAGCAGTTCGATCGTGTTAAAATACAAGCTAAGTTTTGATTTAGTTAGGTAAATTGAGAATTTAATTTTTTAGCTTTAGTCCTGAACCCGAAGTTATAGATAAAAGGGAATTTTGTCCGAGGTGAGAGCCACCCTAGAAGGCCTCCAGCTATATGCTACAATTAAGATATTTTATGTTTGGCCTAACTTTATAGCATGCGTTATGCCACCCACTAGAAGACAAGCTATCTTTACCTACGGCTGTCCCTTTTAGCTTAGGCTTGGCGGCAGCAAGGGGATAAGGAGTATGGGGGTACCCAGTAATGCATGTTTTGCACCCAAGAACCACCAACCAAAAACCACTAAAAATTAAAATTGACCTCTTGAATACCATATATATATCTTAAAATATTATACTAAGTTTACTGTATAATAACATATGAGTAAGTTTTTTGCGAATTTGTCAATTGCTTAACGAAAAACAAAAGAGCCTATGGTATTAAGGCAACTTCTTTAAGAACAAATAAATTTTGTAAATATGAAATAATTATGCATTCTAATCAATATTGAGTTCGTCAATTGAAAAAGTCTCCATCCTTAATTGACCTATCATTTAATCTGGGTGTTCGATTATCAATTATTTTAAGCCTGTTTTTATCACATTTACCATTAGTTTACTCTTCCTATCTTGGACTTTATGGTCCATAATCAACATCAGAATCAGAATACCTTCTTCCTCTTTTTTACTCCTTTATTTCTCCCGGCGGCAAGAATTATCAAATTGTTTGAAGCGCAAGGGTCTCATCCTTATAAGATATTATTCTGAGGATTCAGATTGCTACTATTGAATTGTTTGGATTCAGCTTTCATCTTTCGGATTTGGTGTGGGGTACAAGTGTGAATTGTATAAGGAATCAGTTGAAGATGGATTTAGATAAAGGTTGTTCCTGAAGGAGATGGGTGGATGCACTTCTGGGATTATTTGAGAATTCATTCCCCCCTCTAAAGTTTGACCTTCAACCCGTCTTGTTATCACAATTTCACTTGAGCTATGAAAAAAGCCAGATAAAGGTATCCCGTCGCTGCTATTGGGTAGATATCTACCTCACTAGGTGAGTACTTCGACGACCAGTTAACCGGTACTATATAACTCACTCTGCTGGAATACTCTCCGGACTGGTTACTCACGAAACTAAGCACCACTAATCTGACGAAAATAAGTAAATCTGATCTACCTGGTTATTTCTCCATTTGGTATGTTACAGTGGTCGGATCATTTTAGGCATTTTTCTTCTCCGGCCGTTTATTAGAATATGAAATCCCATTGGGGTGTTCTTCTCCTACAGCATAGTATTGAGATGCGGTCCCATTTAATTTCTCCCTTTGTGGCCGGGAAGTCCCTCAAAGATTTTTAAGTAACAGTTGAGAATCTGTACCATCAGGGCGTTCCTAAACAAAAAAATGGCATGCAAGTAGTACTAAGAATCAGTCCAATATGATTTAATTGTATTTATTCCATTATCATTCTTTTCTAGTTAGCTTGTTTTGGGTGCATGTTTTATTGTATATCGTTATTATGTTATGACCTCGTAATACATCGAACAATATAAAAATAGTCATACAAGAATCAACAAAGTTGTCAGTAAAGAATACTACGGAGTCATAACTAAATGGAATAGTGATCGTTAAAGTGAAGAGGCCTAATATCTTCATAGGCTATAGCTTATGGAAGTTGTACCAATTGTACGTGGAACATGGGGAACCCTGATTCCAAAAAAGAATCAAGGTCACCCAAAAAACCATCACTAAAAGTAAATGAATGAAACACTTATATATTCTTTGCTATGAAAACAAAAAGTGTACACTGTTATGTTGTCATACATTTTCTAATAATTCTCAATTTTTTTGCTCAGACCTTATTTCTTTTCTGGTGCAAAATTTTAGCTACTACACATACCAAAGGTTGTTAATATTATAAATATAAAGACCACTTAATTAAGCATAAGTTTGCCGTGTCAACACAACAACCTTTTATCTATATATGAGGGTCCGTTGAACCTATCTTATTCTAAATCACTACGAACTGTAAAATAAGATTAGGGCATCACATATAGTCTTAAATTAATTTAAAAGAGCTTGCTTGTGTAACAAACAATAAATTATAATTAATTTGTAAATTAATAACAATTTATGTAGGATAAGTTCCATAGTAGATCTACCAAGTAAAAATGCCTAAAATGATAATAATATCTAATATTTATAATCACTTTTCAACTAAGAACTCTTCATTTTTTCACTTTTTTTTTGTTTTATGTTTTTATTAGAAAAAATGTTAGTACAATGCTAATTAAAATTTCTCTACTTCTATTCATACCTGACAGTTAAAAGAATTTATCCTTTTTAAATACCTGTCCTGGTTGATTAATGATTCTTTTACAGCTATTAATTTCTTTGATCTTTAATAAACATCTAATAAATTCTCTAACTTTAATACCTTTGTAAGACCGGGAATATTCTTTTGAAAGAAGGGATTATTTTATTCTTAATATAATTAGAGGTTCATATACACGATAATTAAACTTCATTCTGCTCTATTATAAAGGTTTTTCTCAATCCTTTCCACACCCTAATAACCCATAAATTTGTTTATAAAACTTCATTCTCTCGCATGTTGTATAAATGAGAAAAGCCTAAATTAAACATTAAATCCAAGTTTTGGTATTTTGTTATTTAATTAATGATCTATACAAAAAATTACCGCTCTCCACTAAAAATCCAGCAAATCGAGTTTAGATCTTAAATATCCATGTGTATCAATCCTTAGCGTGGTACACATTTTAAACATTAGGCAACAAATGAATTTTAAATTTATCAGACAGCATTCTGGTTTCATAGATCTTTCCCTTTATACTCTTATAAGCTATACACAAATCATCCCCACTGTTCAAATGTCAGAGCGCGTTCGGCCTTTTACCGTTGAAGTTGAAAATTTATTAGCTTATTTTAAATAGGAGATGAAATCTGCTCTTATTTGAAGTCATAAAAAATGGGGTATTTTATCAAAATGAGGTATAATTTTTTACGCCAAATCTTGGCGGTTGGACACATATAGCTGTGCCTTTATTATTATCTACGATACTCATTAAATTGTACGCTATCCCAAAAAAAGTTATTGAAATTTTTCTTAGTAATAAGATGTCTCTATTACGAAACCTATTTTAAATTCAGGTGGGTTACATTTATACCTGAACGTGTTAGAACTACTCTTTTTGAGACTTTAAAAACAAAAACTCCCTTACACATCATGAAACACTGTTACTCCAATAAGGAGGTAAAATTAGAAATCCTTATTTCGTACAGTAAAGATCCTTTTAATTACGTTTAAGCGCACCCTAAAATTTAAATCTCTATGGGACCTGTCAGGGGTTACAAGCGCCCCGGGTTTATATGAATATTCAAACTTAAAATGTTATAAACTACTTAATAGGTATATAAAAATTATAATTCCTATAACCACTTAAAAACAAAATAGTGAACTCATTGTAGAAAGCAAGTGAATTTATCAAGCGTAATGTACTAGCTTCAAAAATGTTACCATCTCTAAATTGGGCTCCTTTTTCTATCCCTTTTAAAGTTAAAGAGGGTTGGGCACGAAGTAATGATGTTTGCTCCCTAGAATTTTAATGAAATATTACCCTGTCTTTAATAGAAGGACTAATTGAAATAGGATTAATAGGTTCTATTACCCCTATATCGGAGGTCAATTGAGCTGCCTATTTTAACTGTTGGTTGTTAAAACACTTCACCTTTATTAGGTTTTAATTTTTTGAGAATAAGTACTTTAATATTAAATACTATATTCATATTTCTATTCATTACTATCCTTTTCTTATTTTTTTTAATTCATTCTTTAAATCCCTTTCTCTAGTTTAAATGGGTTTTTTTTCCATTAGTAAAGGCCCGTCTTGTATAAAAACCTTCGTAATTTTTTATTTTATTAACCCTAGTAAATTTATTTTTTCAAAAATGGTATACAAGTTTTATTAACGAATATCTGTAAAGAATTTTTTCAATATTAAACTCCCCACATTCTAAATTTAGATATATATCTACCACAACGCCTTTAATGTAATATTAACTTTTCTAAAAGTTCTTTTATTCTTTTTAGTCCGTTTTTGAAGTTAAATAAACTTAATCATACGTTCCCTAATCTTATGCCGGGGGTTTTTTTAAATGCTATAATAAAACACCCTTCCGCGGTCTTAAAACCAGCTAAATTCAGTTTATAGCAGAGGGCTAATCTTACCTTTCTTGGGCGGAGCACTACTGGGATTTTAAGCTCGCTTAGCGGAAAACTGCAAGCTTAACGCATCGAGGATAAATTTGGTCCCACTTTTAAATGGGGTAGCCTTAAATGATATTAACTTGATTTAAACCCTCTATGTATCGCTGTTGACCTTTGATTTCATCAATATATTAAAACTTCTTAATAAAGTAAATAGTCGGTTTGCTGAGAGTTAATAAGGGATATTGTCAGAATGGGATGGTATTATTAAATTTAAATCTTTCTAAAAACCAATCTCTTAAATTAAACAGATCCGACCCCTAGATTTTGTTATTTTTACCTTCATACAAAACAATTGAATTGTTTTCTATAGGCTATATTCTTTTATAGTGTAAAGACCCTCTCTGAAATTATAGACTTTTTCTCTATAACCCTTACTTAGATTTAAAGAATCTGAGCTTAAACACATATAAAAAAAAGCCATACCTTCTTTCGTCAGTAAAACCCTGTAATATATTTTAAGGGAATTTAAATTCTGAGTTGGATTTAAATAATTGTATGGTTTTTTCTAGATAAATGAAATTTTTTTGAGTAATTCTTAAAACATAGAATATTTTTTATTCTTCCCATTTTTTTGTGCGAAGCCTCGTAAATTTAGTATTAATATCTCTTATAGAATTTTAGAAACCAGATTTCCCTGGGCAACTTTAGAGCAGCACCTTCAATTGTTTAGATAATATTGAGGAAACCGGTTCTCCTCGTGCTCTTTTACCAGATATATGACTATCTGATTTTAGGAACCGCGAAGTAGGCCCATTCCTTGACTAAAAGTGCTAAGGGAATCTTTAATGATATAACTAAACTCTCAATCATTTATATTGAAGATCATACAAATTCTTTCGATAAATAGACTTAGCTTAGTAAAGGCTTTTAGGGTTTCCGATTTGTACCTATTACCACAGTGCCTTTCTATGGAAATAAGGTCAAAAAAAATAGACAAGGGAAAAATAAATGCTTTCAGATAACTTTATAAAAATATCAACCACTCTAAATTTAACGCTTTTGTGTAAGCGAGAAGTGTGGTTCTACTTCTAAATACCGTATTTAGTAAGATAAAAAAAACCACCGAAACTAGAAGATACAGTTCGTTATATTAGTTACTGTAGGTACGGGTACTAACATCTAAAACAAAAAAAAATTATCTTGCTGCTTGCACAAGCCACAGCCACTTCTGATTTTGTATTGGGGTTGAGAAAATACAAAAATTATTATTTTAACTGTTTTTAAAATTCCTACTATAATAATGTTTTTTTAAGAGTGTGGTCTCGAATAGTTATCTGCTGTTACGACCCTTATTTTGTAGATTAATTTGATAGAACGGTACCTCAAGGATCTCTTCAATGAGTAAACGTTTACCTTAATATTTTTTTAATTCCCTCTTATGATTAACATAAATAATTTAAGATGTGTTATACGTCATCTAAGAAAATTTAGTGAATATGTAAGGAGCTATATGTAAGTGTTTTCTGTCCAGATGGGGATAGAATAAGAACTATTCTGGGACTTGGCTCTTTGAACACTAAGGACAATCTTTCCTACCTTATAATTTCAAATTAACTTTGAAAACAAATTCTGCAATGGGGTGTCATTGAATATTATGGACTCATTTTAATCTTTCTATTTAAATTTGTGCGCTGTTGCGTGGTAGTGCACAACCATACTGCACCCTTAGCCATCAAGCTCGAATATTATTAATTAGAAATCACATATGTATGTCTTCCTCCGAAATCATCTCTGCGCAACCGAATTTGAATAGAAAAATGATCCGGTCAGTGACAAAGAAATTGCCGCTAGTCGTGCGTTAGAGTCATAACTTATTATGTATTTCTATGGAGGCGTAAGTTTTATAAGACAGGCATTTAGGCCTCGCGCCATTTCTTAAGATTTTCCTAAAAAAGTTTATGAATCTATATCTTTCGGGTTACAAAAATTACCTTTGTATTAAGATTAAAAATTTATTAACTCCTTTTTCTGCAATTAATTATAACTATAATCTACAGAACCCATCTTTTTTCTTATATAAATACCTTGACATTAAAGAACTTAGTTGGAATTTTTCCAGGCCATCTGGGGTTATATCATTAGAGGCATAGCTTCGCTTAGTCCACAAATACATTTTTAGTGTACTTTAGTAATTTGATCCATCACCCTTCCTATTAAGCCGGCAAAGATAAATACCCTAGCTGAGGTTATTACAGTCAAACGTTTATATTTTCTTTAGTGTATTATTTAAAAAGATCTCTCATTTAGAGTACTTTAGTAATAAAATTAATATGGAATATAACTTGGCCTATATTCTCATACTTAACTAAGTTATGTAACGGGAATAAAAATATTCTATTATTTGTTGGACTTATATTTTAATTTAATTAGTTAGAATTAACAGGTTAATAATCTTAACCCATAGATCTCTGAAGACCCTTGTGAAACTATTTTATCCCGTCTCTCAGATTCCCTGCTGATCGCCCTTTAAAGGGTTTTTCCAGCAATTCAGGGTGTAAAATTTGAACAAGGCCACGAAATATTAACTGCTTTTGCTCAGGATTAAATCCTTTTAAATCATAATGTTCATCAGATGCAATTACTGTAACTTTAAAGCCATATAGAACAAATACATAACTATTATTAAAAAAATGCTTAGATATGAGCATTTATTGTTTTTAAGCATACAACAGATATGGTCTAGTGTAGGAATGGCCAAGGGGCAAGGTGAAACATTATGGAAAAGGATTGCATCCTTGAAAAATTACATTGACACCCAAAATTGTTCACCTATGATAAATATAAAAATACAACAGGTTTTTACGTCCATGGAAATTCTTTCTTAGTTTAAACAGGCCTCTAAAGATTAATTCGAACGATCTATAAACGGTAAGTTAACCAGGTAACGCCGCTTTTTACCGTTAAGCTAGTAGAAGTCTCGTATTGCCTCAAAAATTAATATTATGCATTAAACCTTTTTACTTTTTACGCTTGGCAATAGGGAAAAAATCAGATGAGGGAGCGGGTTTTGCTTTATGCCTTTATTTTTTCTATGCCTTGCAAGCCCTTTTAGTAATAAAAATTTATTTTTTTTCATGTTTATATGGCAACGCACGGCTTCTGTTAAGCACACCACCTGAAAGGTTATGGCAAGGCTGTCTAGTCGACCACAACAGGTTATAAGGAAGCAACCTTGATAGGCTAGAAGGGCGATCACCATCTTTATTTTAAAGTATAAAAATAGGGGTGCTTCACCGGATAGCCTAAAACAGTTAGATCAATTTCCGCTTTATTGACATCGATAACAAACAAATAATAAGCTTGTCGCTCATTTTACACTCGTGGCGAAGCTTCCTTATAATCTTCAGTAATATGATTAAAGGGTTACAAAAAAATACAAAGTAGTGTATAAGATCTTAGTAGGCCAGACTTATTTATTTTTTCTTTAGGAGGACCAGGCTTGCTTAAGTGCTTGCTAAGCATAGACAAAAAACATCAAGCAAAAATAAAAACTACAGTTGTTACTTGTGTTTAACCCCCTGAGTGTTAGAGGTATCCAATTTGTGCTTTTTTGGGCTGTTGTTTGGGTAAACCCATTACAATCATGAGATGCACTTTTCCTCTTAACATGCCTGTCTAATATTTTTATTTTTTGATTTTTTAGAGGCCTCAATTTATCCCTCGCTTAGCTCTCAAA
>JACYFI010001536.1:0-11170 GCA_020975735.1 Ophiocordyceps xuefengensis | reverse complement strand
ATGTTTGCACATAGTAAAGAACAAAAAAAAATAAGAATCACAACACGAAATCTTGAATTAGTCTGACGGATTTAAGAAACCGAACACGCGGCTGTTGTATTCGTTAGTTCTTTCTTTTTAGCCGACTACGCTAGTTTTATTATGTGATATTATTAAGATTTTTTATTCTTAGGTGGTTTAAATTATTTAATACAAATCCAAGTATTTTTATATTTGTGATCAATGAGTTTTTAACACATGCATCTTTTATGTTTGAGTATAAGATGAACTACATCTACCAGAATATTATTAAAAAACAGACAATTTTTAACTAGGTCTAGAAAATGTAGTACGGGGTTATTTGTCTAGTGTTAAACTTTATGGTATAAAAAAGGCTCAATAACTTGGTTGCTTTGGTATTTATTTGTAATCCGGCCTCTTTTTTCCTAGAAAATTACGATTCACCAGTGATGTCCTTCTGTGCTGAACTTCTTAAACTGATATATTATTTGCATTAAAATATTATTATTTCCCTCTTTTTATATGATTTTTGGGTATATTTATAAATATAAATTTAATTTTAATTATGAGACATTCGATTAAATAGAGTTATATCTCGATTAAGAAAGTTTATGCCAGTATATAGAAATGACATAAAATCTTTATAATGAGCTTGCTAATTCTTATAAGGCTGGCTCAATTTTATTTCTCAAGCAAATAGCAAATGTGAGACACCCGCGGCTAGCTAGCCACCGCTCTACTAAAATTTCAAACTAAAAATAAGTTACCTAGTGGTAAGAATTATCACAGCTTCATATCTTGAAACGATAATTATTAGGAGTTAAGGTGCTGTCCTTCTGCTCTTAAAAAAAATAGCGTTATCCTTAATACCCAGAGCACAGGCACGCCCTCCCCCTGTTGCTGACTAAAACGAAGCTAGCTTATAAGGTTTGAGGAGTCGTTTCATCCTATATTTTTGTAATGCTTTGCAAAGGCTTAGCTAGAAAAAATATTTTTTTCGACATAATCTTGGAGGTCCGCATATTTTCTTGTCGACAGGCAGACCGCCTTTGCTGCTCTGCTTCGCCAGCCTGAAAGCAAGCAAAAAAACAGGATGCCAAGATTTCACCATAAATCATGTCATTGTCTAGGCTTATCAGGTATAGCTAAGCTAAAAAACTTAAAGTTTCCCAAGATAATAATTATGTCAATGTTATTATCTTTTCTTTATTAAACTGTAACCCTGGTTTTATAGGAGTGCCATTAATGAATATCTGTAAAACTCCTCTATGGAAAAAAAATTTAAAAGCTTTACGTAGCTCCAACCCCTAACTCAAAAAGAAATATACTTATCTAAATAGTGTAATAACTTGATTATATCCTCAATTATTTTCTCACTAGGGTATTAAATATAGTACGTAATCAATTTAGAATATGTAATAGAACATTATATATTATTCCAACTACTTTGATTATTATTTAGGTCGAATGGTATACCGGTATACGTTATGTTATTAACTACAAAATAGTACCTGTAGCGTTATTATTCAAATTGAGATTCTATAAAATAAAAAAAAAAATCTATTTAGGTTAATAATGCTATTGTTAAGAAACTTTATTAATGTAGCCGTAGTTATGACCGATTAGATGATAATGTTAATTCTCAAATATCTCTTTCGAAGTATCCTCCCTCTTTATTTATTATTCGGTAAGGGGATTTATTTGGGTCTGAAAAAATTAAATAGGTGGTCAGTTACTATTTAATTCCTTATATACTATTAAATTGAGGCTCACTATTCTTATTATTATGCTAATATTAAATAATATCTGATAATGATAGTAACCTTGGTTTGATACTTTATTTTAGATTAAAATTTGAATATAAAACACCAAATATTTTTTTATTTGTTAAGGGGATATTTTATAGCCGTTTGCTGTAAAAACACCGGTTATGGGTATTGAATAATTGACTACTAAAGGCACATGTGGGTCAACCCCTCGAAGGGTAGTATTTTTTAGCCGGGGTTTCCTTAAGTAGTCTATATGGTTATAATCAGACTAATTCTTACGCTATTACTTCTAAAAGTTACATAGATTTATACTATTTTATAATTTATGTTAAGGGGACCCATAACTGCTTCTTTAGCTAAGTTTAGTACCTGTTTAGTAAACACAGATATAAAGGTCTAATTGCCATATTCTTCAGTGCTCATGCTTCAGTTATCCTATATGAGTTGCTTTAATGTAACCACTATTCAAAGTTCACGAAGGTTTATTATATTTCAGGATGAGCCGACAGATTTGTAATCAGGGTCTTTTTGTTTACCGGCAGGGGAGTTTTATACGAAGAACTGGACTAGATCTAATACTTTTTCTAAGAGGTTTAGCTTCAATTCAATGCCTATATTTCCTTATTGTTTTTTTAGTCTTTACGGTTTTAGTTAATTGGGGTACACCCTTTAACTTTCAATATCATCGGGGAAATGTTACCTTATCTTATCAGGTTTTTACATAGAAAGTTTTACCAATAATGGGATTTTCTGGGGCTTGTACATCATATGTATTTCAGCGCTATTTCAAATTATTTATGTTTATATACGTTATCTTTGGTGGTTCATTTACTAAGATTTCCATAGGAACATCGTTATCTGGTTTAAATTAAAAAGAATTCGAAATACTATTTGGGTTAGGTTCTTGTTTACGGATTTAGGGTTTATAATGCTGTGTATGATATTAGACGTATATACATTATCCGGTCACTATAAAATGCTTAAATGGTCTATAAGTTCTCTTCATTAATTGGTAAATATCACAATTAGATTATACTTCCAGGGTAACGTTAATTTATAAACAAAATAACTCTGAAGAGGAATAATTGCTTGCCTTGTATTACACCGGGAGCAACCACAAAATATATATCTTTCTAAATCAACAATAAATTATAATGGCTAAAAAAAAGAATTAATTGAACAGCAACTATACCCCCCTAATTCTTCGCTTCTATATTTCTTATCTTAGCTTATTAGCCTACTATATGTTTTTATTAATAAATATTTAGTTTTTTATGCCTATGAGACATTGCAACATTTGTGAATTAACCCGTTTTTTCGGTGTTCGGCTATTTTGGGTGTGCCTCATAACCCTAAATTGTATAAGAGAGAATAAGTCCCATGACAGGGGGGGTTTTTGAAGGCTGATTATAAATACAAGACTCACAAAGTGGGGTTTTTATAAAAATTCCTCAAACCATTGGAACAACAAAGGTAGTCAATAGATTGCACAATTCATCTAATTTCCACCCTACAAGCTAATTCATCTACATCCTATTAATCCCGATGACCAATTTATTACCTACATACCTAATCCTAACGCAACAGGTAATCCTCTTTATCTTTATCACCCAACCATACTAACGATCTCAAGGGTCCACTGAACCTTCTATTAAACCCTCTGAGCCTGTAGTTATAACCTTACCCACCTAGCTGAGACATTACTCCTTTGTATAGTTATTTTACCCCCACATCATTTCAAATTTATTCACAATATACTTGATAAAATAGAAAAAACCGATTTGTTAATACTTCACGTATATAAGAGAAAAATAAAATAATAGAATAGAGTTGTGACATTGTAGAGGGGCTTTGGGTGGCGCAGAGCCTTAAGTGAGAGATTCCTAACAAATTATTTGTTACCACCTAAGTGCTGCCCACTTCCTCAACTATATAACTTATTGCTACACAACTAGAGGTTGCTAAGGGCCACTAGTTACGATAAAGAAAATGGGTAAGGGGTTTCTCAGGTTTTTTTAATCAGGGTGCCTTTTCGGGCCCAGACAAAAGGTTCAATGTTTAATTATTTAGATTGATGAAAAAAAATGTAGAGTCTTTCTTTTGGGAATTGAGTATCTATTTAAAACACTCAGAAAGATTAATTCTTGTAAAAAGATTAATTAGTCCGAGAATATACAATTGGAATTTTTTGTTTAGTGCTTTGCTGGGAATACATACCTTAGGTGTTTTCTTTTTTTTCGGGCCGTTTGGTGGTTGGTGGTAACATACATACATGCACCCCCTTTAAGGGTAGGTATGGCAATTACTACTGTTTTTACCTTCCAAAACCCTTAATCCCTATTTTAGAGCTTGCGTGCTTCCCACCCTAAGCTACTTGTCTTACACCCCCATGCATTATTGCCCCCTGCTGCTTTTCTAAAACTTAAAAGCCAAGGTGAGGTTCCCAACTGCTAGATAAGGGTCTACAAAGCTGCCCCTCCTAGTAGTTAAACTATTTATTTAAACTGAAACTTATTTAAAACCTAAACCTAGAAAAAATGGTTTATTTTATATGGCCATTGTAATTATGTTTAAATTGATTTTACGATTAAGATAAATACCGTATTATCAATAATCAATTTTTATATTAATAAAATGGATGCCACAATTAACACTTTTTTATTATATGATGAAATAGTAATTTGCTTTTTTGCTGTTTAATAGTATAGTTCAATACATATGATCTAATATATACTCAAGAAAAGATTCCGTTTATTCTATCACGTATGGTTTATTAATAAAAATATAAATATTAAATATACATTTTATGTTAGAAATACTGATAAGTAATTAGTTTATTTAAGAATCTATATATTAGAGTGAGTAATATATAATATTATTGGTTTTCTACCATATTACAGAAATCGTAATAGGTCCCTTAGGATACATTTGAAGTTAAGAATATATTAAATTTGGAAGTTTTTAGGGGTTGGTAGACTTATCATTTATCTCTTTTGAACAAATTAGGATTTTAACCTAATAATCGGGGGTTTTAACAATATTAATCTTAAGCCTAGTTGGCAGCCAATATACATAAAAATTAAGTAAGTAACAAAATATGATCATAGCTCAAGAATCTTCTATACGTAACACTCCACAATATAGTTACAAAAAACAAACTACAATGCTAGAATGGACAAATTCTATTTCCGTTTCATATATACTTTTATTTGTATTTAATAGTAATGAAATAATCTTAATTGGAATGGTGCCTTACCAGTTTTTGCATCTACAGGTCCATTTTGCTTTAACTTCTTCTCTTAGTTTTACAATGAAGTCTTAGGGGAACACTAAATTTTAGAGGTTTGCAAAAAGCATGGTTTTAAATTTTCTTTCGTTACTAGGTACCGGCGAGGTTGCCCTGTTTGGTCGTTTCCTTTTATAGTTGGTCTATGAATTCATCAGATTATCTTGCCAAGAAGGGGTGTATCTCTCGTGGTTTTTAAGATTAGGAGCTACATAGTCAGCTAGGAAACAATGTTTATTGGAGTATTTTAAGGGTTTTGTTTTACAATAATAATGGTCTTCAGGGTCATGAATTTTTTTTAGTTCGTAGGTTTATATACCCTTACTTTTCATCAAGCTTTCTCGGGGGTTTAGAAAAGTGGAATAATTCGCCTTAATCAGCGTTCAAGTTTTCGTAGTCTTACAACGTTCTTTACATAAAAGACGGGACTAAGACTACTATTTCATTGACTTGAACGTAAATAAATTAATACCAAATTTTTATACAACTTCTTACTATTTGGTAATAAAGATTTTTATACTTTTCTGTTATAGTTCGTAGAATGGTATTTTGATAAACAACGATGAGCGTTATGGGCTAACCTAGACTTTTACTCGAAATGTCTGATTTATTATAAATGATTTTAGTTTTCTTAAAAAATTTGATTTTGTAAAACATTATATTATTATTTTATGGTTTTGATTCAACCGATTTTTCTTAAATTTATTTAAGAATCCTTACGTTTTATTTGGAAAGCTGGATTTTAAAAATGTATTAATATCTCTTAATTATATAGCAGTATATTTATTTACCCTTTCTTTTCTGACACTATTATTTGTTGTTAATTGGATTTGGTGTAGGATTATTAATAGTTATTTTATAAGACTAGAATTATGTAAATTTTATTTAGCTTATTTTCTAAATTAGATGTAAAATTTTAAAAAGTTTAGTAAAAATTGATGTTATTATGGGATTATTTAATATACTAGCTCTATTACCAGATTTACGGTCTTGAATTAAAATCTAGGGTTTGTAAATTTAAGTAATTAGTATTCTAAAGATTATATTATATTACTTAACCATTTCATTCTTCGATGATATTATTCACCGGAGATTTAAACAGGAAAGTTAAGTTGTAAATTTTTGATAACATGTCTCGACTTAGTTTAAAGATTGACGTTTTAATTGTATTATTAGTGAATACCCCTCCAGGATACAAATAATTTTAATTGAGTAAATGATTACTTAATAAATGTGAATCCGCTTCATCCTTAATAAAACTGCGAGTTTTAGATGGGTGGAGTAAATGGAGTAATATCCTGATAAGGGTGAATTTGAAATTATACCTAATCCTTAGGATAATCCCAAGTCTAAGGGATGATGAAAATAAATTATGGAAAGGTTAGAGAAAAACAAGTAAGCAGAGAATACAACGTAATTATTTACCAGTACAAAATTTTATTTGATTAAAAATTTTGGGTGACCATATTTTATACTGAACTAAGAAGAAGAATATAAATTTTTTATCTCTTGATGTTACAAGCGGGTACAGCCTTAACCTTTATTTAGGTATATGAGGTTCTAACAGTAAAATTTCTGGGCCCTGATACAAAGCGAGATTTCGGTGGATGGGGATTGTTTAGTAAAACTCCCCTAACATTAATGGATACGTTTAAAGCTGTTAAATGGTATAGGTAACTTAAAAAATACAAGATTCGTTGTTAGTAAGACAGAAATAAATTAAAAAATTAAACTTTAATTATACAATCTTAAACTTAACTTTACTACGTAAAGATACACCATTAAATATTGGCTTATATTTCTTTTTATGGCGTGTAAATTCCGGAAGCAAGGTTTACTAGACTAAAGGTTGTCAATATATGTGGAGAGTGAAGTAAGAAAATAAGTTAAGAAAAATTACTAATAAAAACTGCAAAAATTTTTCCTTATTAAGGAAATAATAAAAAATTTAGAAATAGTGGGATAAGAAATTGTGTTTGGGACTTAGCATGCTAAGCTTTGCTGAGGTTGTTTGCTGGCATATTATGCAGCAGTGCCTAACCACCTTCCCATTATAGGCCGCTTAATGAAAATAGTTTAATTCTTATTAGGTCTAGCTTCAAGGAGTAAGTATGAGATGGTATAAGGCAACAAATAGAAGTCTTTTTTTAGATTATAGTATTTTAAATAGACATTTTTATATTTATACTCCCTATATATTAAATTCTGAAACTTAGTAGTTTGATGAATGAAAACATTCATATCATAAAAAGTAAAGTTTTTTAGAATGAAATTTACATCAAAAAAACTAAAAAGGTTGCGTCTTGCGTGAGGGCCTTCGATTCAATGACCCATTGTGTCAAGTGCTCGACACCATGCTAATCGTACGTTTGAATTTTCTAAAAACATTAAGAACTACAATAGCTAAAAAGGTTATTTCAATGTAAAAAGTGTGTACATGTGAGTTATAAAGATATAGTTTGCCGGCACCTTAAAGAGAAGGTAAAATCCTCATAATAAATATAAGGGGTACGTTCCTGCTTTAAAGAGGAATGGATAAATATATTCTTTCCCGGGGATAAGGTAGTATTAAGGTGTATGATTAAACTATGGCATAAACAACTCACGAAGTACTCGAATCGAAGGTTGATCGACCACATTGGGATCTAAAAAAACCTCCCAAATGCAATTTAGTCAGCAGTAGGAATTCTTGGCAATTGCCTATCACCGGCTGCACTTGCACAACCTTGGAGATTAGCAGTCCCTTAATTTTGATCAGGTCTAAAAAGTACTATCTATTGAGGGGATTATATTTAAAATTGAATAAGCTTTGTTTATTCATATTGATTAATGAAGTATGTATAATTGGTGTCTGACTACTACGGCCCACAGTCGCGGTATGAGTAAGAGAGCCTAGTATATTCAGTCTAATTGTTTTATAGGGGTACCTAGACGGTAATATAGCTTAAATAATGTTATTTATTTTAGACCCTTAGAGTTTTTATTTTGAGAGGGAGGACTTAGGAAGGAGAGATGGAAAATTCCTTTTATATCCAAGGGACTCGTAAAGGACGAAGGCCGAACCCCCCATTAGGTAAAAAACTGACGTTTAGCGGACGAAAGGGCCAGGAGAACAAACAGGATTTTATGTACCAAAGTAGGTCTTTTCGCAGTAAATGTGAATTCATTGATTAAAGATGAAAATTTATAATTTTATTGTCAGTAAGCTAATTAATATTAATCTATTCTTTGGTCTATAAAATGAAAAGTGTAAAAGCATTACCACCTCAAAGTAATGTGGCAACGCAGGATACGGAAAAATCACTAGAGCCGTTTCTGGACAACAGTAGTGAAGTTGGTTGTTAATCTCGGATAATCCTCCGAAAAACCTTACCACCACAATTGTTGAATAATATGACAGGAGTTAGCACGCTTTTTTCAAAGTTAATGTTGGAAAACTGATGGTTTCCATTGTATTAACGAAATCCCTGGCCTTTATTTTTTGGATGCGTGGCCAATATAAAAATAGATTTTTATTGGAGTAAGGAGTTCGGTACTACGATAAGGCCTACGATCCTGGATTTTATATGATAGAAAAAAAGGGACAGAAAGGACAAGTTCATCATGGACCTTTTATTTTTGGGCTATAGAGTGCCACATCAATTCCTGCTTCTTAAGCCTAGGTCTCAAGTACGACGGGATAAAACTATCAAAATTCCCGGGGACCACTTAAAGCTTTCTGGTACCGTAACCATATGCGAAGTATATGAGTGGCTGAAAGTAATTACGCCAGGTATGGTATAAGTCAGAAAGATGCATTCAAAGAGAAATAAGTTAATCGGCGGATCTAAAGGTCAATTACAGGTTTAAAAATGTATTCCGCAAGCCATAAGCAAACTGTAATAGCAAAAAACGGCAACGAGTAGACGGGTAGTTTATCTAAATATTTAGTATTTAGGTGTATCTAATAGGGTTTCGAAAAAATATAGGAATTCAAGCCCTTTCTAAAATATATACCTTATAAATTAAATCAGCACGTTTATTTATTCAACTATTGCCGTAGACTAGTTTTAGGAAAATACCTAACCTATAACACCCACTGGTTTATAACAGTGTTTTTTTTGACTCAGGGATCTTTTTCCATTTATTGAGAACAAAAATCAATAGTCACATATTGTGAAGCTAGATATAGGCTATAGTTTACACAAGAAGGGATTTAGCATACTTTTTTAAAGTGTATTCAAACATATTTTAAAGTGGATGTTATCTATATAACGCAATGGGTTGAAAGAAGTCTTCAATAGTCTATAACGATCACAGTTCAAATAAACGACTTTTGTGTATTACCCATTTTCGTACCTACCTTTAGAGTATGTGAAAAATAATCATGCGGGAACTACCTCTTATTTAGAAAGCGCTTGTTTTTAACAGAATAAATAAAGACTTTAACAATAGAAAAGGGATTTGCACTGAAATGTGTTCAATTAAAGGCTTCTGTAAGCAATAAAGAGGTTTATCGGAGAAGTTATTAAGAGAGCTTTACCCGCAATATGTTGAAGTATCTATGACCCCTTAGTGCAGATATAATCAGATACCAGAACTCTACATGAATTGTCGGGTCTAACATGGGGTAAGGGGTTTTTTATGGTTAAAATAGCAACATTCTACCTGCGTCCAAAATCAGGATTTGGTAGACAACTTAATATTCAATTACTCAAAATAATAGGGATTGAAACTTAAGGAGTGTATACTTGCCTATTTCGGGGTGGTATATTAGTTAAAGATGTCTAAAATTGTGTATTTTTGTCACGAAAAGAATTTCCTCTAATATTGGATATTAATTATACCATTTTTTAAATAATTTCTAAGGTAAGTAAGATGTATATATCAAGATTACTTTAGATTGATGTAAAGCAGCCTGAATAGTTAAAAAAGGGTTAAAAGGGTTCATTATCTCCTTTCAGGGTATAGAAGAAACTTAAAAATGATAACAACTGGAATGGGATCTGAAAAGATTTGTAAGGGCTGGTTCTGAATACGAATAATTGAATATATATCCATGATATAATTTGATAGCCCATGAGACGAAAAGATGCAAAATTGGTGATTTAAGCTAATCTCAAAAAATAGGAAGAAAATTTTTTAAGGATTGAGTCTGAAAATTCGAGTACATGAAAATAATTTACTAGTAATCTGAGATTCAACATGTCACGGGTGATGACCCTCGGATTGGTACTAACCACTCCGCGACATGCTGAAAGACTTAATACAATAAGTTTGGCTTTCTTGGGTAATATAGAAAAAAACATGTGGTATATTGTGTGGAAAGGTATCTATGACACAGCGCACCAAAGCCTGGTATTATTAGTGGGGACTTGCGTAATGCGCGGTTCTAATTAAGTGTTAAAGTCGAAATACCGGTTCCGTTGTAGTGGAAGTTGACCGGGAGTAATTAACCAATAACTATGGATTTAATATTTTCTCTTAAAAAAGGAGGGCTTCCTTACTAATCGGTAAGAAGGGTTAGAGCTGTAAACTCGATAGCTATGACTTTTTAAGAGTTGGAAATCTCTCGTCTCCTACACCTTTGCAGTAAAGCTTACTAAGAAGTAGGTAACTTTTAACTGGTAAGGGGTGATCCGTCACCGATAATAGGATATCGGTCTCGCTTCCCCCCATCTAATCCGAAAATTAATAAATAATATGAGGAGATGAGTTTTGTGTTCAGCATAATTCTTTAAAAGTGCCTAATAGGTTTTTCTAAGGTTCCTTATGACTCCTATCTTCTCGGTATGCTTTTTTCTAAGGACTTAATTATAGCTTATGGAGGGTCAACGTCTAAAAAATCTCAAAGCACTTAGGGGGCCTGACCGATTGCGAAACACGGCTTATTTTCAAATTAATATACTTAAAAATAGCCTTTAGTAGCTGGCGCACACCTGCTATTTTATACCTTTTGAGGACACACGTAAATAGGCATAGGAGTTTGCTTTCATTTTTAAGATCTGCCAAAAGCTGGCCTGTTTGGGGGGGGGGGAATAAGGGGATAAAAGAACAACACACAAACAATGAAATAGAAGAACTTTTGATAGGTTTTGGACTTTGTTATAGCGTATAGTTAATACAATGAGCCTTA
>JACYFI010001534.1:0-11653 GCA_020975735.1 Ophiocordyceps xuefengensis | reverse complement strand
GCCATATTAAAACATGTTTAACTAAAACTTCAGGTGAAAAATACTTTATCACAAGGAGATACTAATTTAAAGAAGCAATAATGCTATTTAAATGGCTAATGATTTTAGCACCTACTACTTTTAAAGCTTGAATTTCTGGTTTTTAAAGCGGAGGTTGTTTTCTATTCGTAGATCGGAAGGCAAATTCTTTCTCTAAATAGAGGACAAAATTACGACGTTTATTATAGAAGATTATGTTAAAATCAGTATTTTTGAAGTATAAAATAAAGTTCGTAAACACTTTGATAACTTCTATTTTATAGAATATACAAGAAAAAGAGGCATTAGCTAAAATAGTGGCCATTGTACCTAAACTACCCTATGTTAGGAGAAAAGTTCGAGTCTTTAGGAAAAATTCCAAAAAAATTCTTTGCAGAAGTGTCGTGTGGTCATGTTCACCGTGTAAAAATTTCCATACGGTTTTTGCGGTAAAATTATATATAATTTTGCATAGACGGTAAAGCCTTTCTTATGTTTTCTTAATGCGGAAAAGTAGGGTAGTGATAAAAAGACGTACCCATTTTACAGGTAATACCGAAGAAACTCAATTAACTCAAATTTTACAATTTATTATCGAAGTAGGATTCCGTAGATGATAAACGTGACAATCGAAAGTTTTATCTTAAGTTTAAATATTAGAATAAGTTTATATCCGATTCTCATGCGTGAGCAGTGGTTGTATGTAAATATTTGAGCAATTTAACAGCACTTACGCTACCGTATAGTTGCTCAAATGGCCTGATAATTTTCATTAATTTTGCAATTACTAATATGCGCTGGAAACCTATGTTATCAGGTTAATTATTTACCTATGTTTATATATATTAATCTACGTATTTTATAGGACAACGTGGGGAGGCTTTAGATCGTTCTATTAAATGTGAAAATAATAAGTATCTATTATCTAATACTAAAAACTTAAGAATTATTACCCAATCAGCCAAGAAAACTATAAGGATTCTCAGAGAACTATAGTCAAATCATTTAATTCGCCTATTTCGTTACATTTTTTTTCTGCGATTTTTTTATTTATTATATATAATAAATATTACCATACTGAACCAGCAGAGCTGGACAGACACAAGAAGAAAAATAAAGCTCGCGCTGAACCACGCCACAAAAGAGTATTTTTAATACTAATAATAAGGATAACAACATACTAATTTTCTATTCCCGACTTAAGCCGGAGATAATAATGAAAGGAATAATTTTGATTTAGGAATCTTTCTCTAAAAAAATTAGTTATTAAAGAGCTAATTGTGAATAAGACTGCTATAAATCAGAGTTAAGATTTAACACGTTTCTCAAAAACATTTTGCATATCGGGTAAAAAAATCATCATAAAAAAATAAATTTTAATTCACATATAATAAGTATCTAAGAAAATAATATGATTTTATTTAGGTTTAATAATTAAGCTATAAATTTTAGATTAGTGTGTTCGTTTAGAAAAAAATCTTGTTATATATTAACATAGATTATCATAAACCTAGATTATAAATATTAAAGTAATGCCTTGCTTATTTTTTTTTCAGGATGAAATTAATGCAAAGGTCTATAGTCTTCTAATTTTATTTGTTAAAGATTGATATGGATATCATACATTGTTAACAATAGATAATTTTACATTCTAAATTATCCTTTTTATATTTAATACCCTATTGTAAAACCATATACACATAATATAAAATTCCTAAATATAATACTTTAAATTCAATCAGTTAAAGCCATGCCATGTTTGTATAAGTATTTTTATGGTAAACTAGATTATACTCTGGAATTATAAGTTTTATAGAGTTTAGTTAAGATAAAAGAATTTTTATCTACCGTGGACTTATAAGATTCAAATTTTGATACTACTGAATTAAAATTCTTCAGTTCTTTTGTTTAAAAATGGAATTCCAAACGAATCCTTTATGAACTAGAGTTTTTTATTTCAAAAATTTGCGTGTTTCACTGCGACTCTTAAATGAAGAGATAGTCCCAAAATAAGGGGCAGTTTTGCCCATTATATTAATTGCATATCAGTAGTTTTATAATTTTATCGAAGCTGTGCTATTTTTTTTAAATATCTAAAGCCATTGTTCTATCTTTGCTCGGCTTGCAGTACTTGCCACTTAATGATATAGATTTTAACAATACTAAGTATAAATTTATTGCTGTCTTATAATTTTTCTTGTAAGGGCAAAAGCACTTACTGGACCTCTGGAACAGCATAGGAAAGAATAAACACAAAAATGAATTTTACCGCGCTTCGACTGTCGACTCCGTAGACAAAGGAATTTTTAAGATTTATAATTATATGTGCTGGGCGCCGATTTTCTTGATATCCTCGCGAACCAACCCTTAGTGAAGACCCTCGCATGCTACCAGGGAATCAGTAAGTAAAAATTACTAAATAAATCCTTTGTTTTTTATTTAGGTGTATTTTATAGCTTATAATAAAGTATAGTAGTGTAGGGCTTATTATTTATCATATCTAATCAAATTTTTGTGACTATCGCTATTAATACCTGATGTATTATTATAACTCCTAATTTATAAAAATTAAGGTATTCAAGAAAATCACTCTATAAATTAGTATCTATTCCTTTAAATATTTATTATTGGCTATGTTATTTATAATATCTAACTATTAAATTGGTAATTCTTGGTTTTTTTACTATGAATTATTTACTGTCAATTTAAGTTTGGAGATGATGGATATGAGTAATAAAAGGTTAAAAATATGATTAATATGAAAAGGAAGGGTTTTTTTCATATAATAACCCCCCTAAAAAACCTAACAAATACAAAAATACCTTATTTTGACACAAAGATTCTTATAAGAGATAAAAAAAAGCTTCAGAGATGAAAACAAAGAGATTACTAGAATTACAACTGATAAATTCAAATACTATGATTTAACTATTGATTGTTCTTGGAGCCTACGGCCACCAAACGTATTAGCCTTAACGTAGGAAAATGGAAAAACACAATATAATTATGAAAAAAGACAAGGATTTACTTTAAAAAGATCAATAGATAAAGAGCAGTTTGACAATTACAAGCTTTACAAGGAATCAGGGAAACAAAAATTTAAAGCAAAGCAAACATAATATTGAAAAAAAGGTAAAAGAAGAAATTTTTCCCCTATGAATCTAAATATCTTTGAAAAGATTATATAAAATAATAAAAAGTCATTATTTAATTCTGCAAATCAATAAAAGATAAAGTAAAAAAAAAAGCCTTAAGCTCTAATATAGAATAAGTAAGTTATAGCCTTATCCCTAGAATATGGATAGGGGAAACCGGGTGGATCGAAAATAAAAGGGGGGCTACCTTTCGGTGTTATGGCAAGGCAAAAAATATATTATTTCTTTTTTATAAGAGTGCTACACCTATAGCAGTGTACCTTAATATCTTAAAATGTTTTTATGGTAAATTCTTATAGAAGGGTGTCAGGGTGTTAACGGGGGGCCCTTATCTGTGAGTCAAAAGGTTGAACTATCTTATTCAAGACAAATTAGTCGTTTGAGTCGGTGGGGTATCTCCTGCCTTGCGAGACTCTTATTTTTAAAAGGTAATAGTTAGAGGAGAGTAAAGAAAAGATAGTTGAAAAAGGGGTACCCGGACCCTGTAATAGGTTATCTGAAAAGGCTCCTTTATCTTGGGTTTTAAAAAGATAAGTGTTGCTAATATTTATTCTCAGATGATACTTACTTATTATTTTTCTCCGTTTAAGGTAATCCAGATACCCTTAAGATTTCATATTCAAATAGAGATGGTGATGTATGTCTGTTGTTCTGAGGTGCTAAATCTAACTTTACTTGTTATGTAAAACTACTAGTTATGGATAATCAAGTTTAATAATAACTAATTTCATGGGCTGTTGGTAGGTGTAACATACTACATGCTATGAATAAAATGTAGATTAAAATGCTGTCAGAATAACAATTACATATAAAAACCTCTGGGAAAGATAAATAAAATTAAATTTCATAATCTACGTAGAAATAAGCCAAAAAAAATGTATTAAAAAACCAGTACAACAATTTTTACCGGTGGGATATCCACTCTTAATTAGAAACATTTAGCCCAGGGGAGGAACCAGAATTTGTAGAGAAATTATAAAGAAGCCTGCAGGCCGATATTCCCCTCCTTAGCACCTTTAAGGTGGTGCTTATATGTTTGACTTACCAGATGGGATAGCGCAACTCAAAAAAGATTAATTTTGATACAATATATTAATTTAAAAGGGTACATTAAATTTACTTTGCATTTCCACTACGTATAAGTATTGGGAGCGCGTATTGGAATGTTTGCAGGGTGTATTTCTGAATTCTATAATGTTAGGTGCTAAAGTAGTTGACTTATCTTAGCAAGACCATTTTGACTTTTATTTTATAGGTGTTTAATCTTCATTTTTCCCTCAAAACTTTTTAGGTCCACAGTAGGCCTTTTTTTCTGTGGGTGATATGAAAATTTTGCAACACCTATATTGCTAGATAACTATTTAAATCTAGGAGTATAAAATAGAACAATTTAGCCCAGGAAACCTAATAAATATGGGCCAGTCTTCATATTTTTAAGAAGACGTCAGAGACTATAACCGTGTTGTAACTTAAAAAGTTAAATGAATATCCCTAATAACAATGATATGTTAATCAGCTGTGTTACTTATCCACCTATATCATTTAGACTTATAAATATAATAATATCTGACGTCTTAGGAGTGGCCTCATAAAGAGTGGATAGCTTGCGCACGAAAAAATCATTCTAACAAAATATCCGGCCTTGGCACCATTTGTTACTACATATAACTAAAATACTACTGACCTCCGGACCATGATCCAAATTAATGATGACGGAATTGTTTTTGAGCTTATTTTCTAGCCCTTGTAGGCAAGCTAGAAAAAAATGGCAAAAAAAAACATGTAAATAATATAATTTAATTACCTGTTAGTACTTAAACACCCATTTATGTTTCAGTACAAAATTGGACTTAGTTAATTTGAAAACCCATCTCTTTTATAATTTTTTTATAGAGAAACTATTTATGAGCGAAGCCTCGAATAAAAAAATAAAGGGTGGTATTTATCTAAAACTAAATAGCGTTAAACGGAATACGTGGGTAAACGTATTGATTTCAGCTAATACCCCACTTATAAACTTCTTCCTTTTGTAGTAGCCGATAATAGTTATATAATCTAATTTCCATTTTGAAGTAGGGAAGGCACAAGCTCATCATTTTCTTGTAGACCAGCAAGGGCTCATTTTTATTATGAGTTTATGAAAAGAGGTACACATATCAAGAGATATTATCTCCGTAAATAACAAAAATATATTAAAGTTAGTATAAACCTTGTTTATAAAATTTAAAACATGCGCAGGATCTAGTATAGGATTTAAAGAGACTTCAAAGAGTTAAAAACAGGATTTATATCTGAATCCGTAAAAGAAAACCTTTTTCCTGTAAATACGTAGATATAGACTTTGTACTTTTATATTTCTGATTTGTTTTTATGCTATGAAATAAGCTGCGCGTGGCAAGAAATAAAAATATTTTTCGAACAGTAAAGTCCTGCTAATGTTTAAAGAACAATAAATCTAAAAGAAACTAGGGCCATTATCATCCATGTTATAATAAAGGAAAATTCTAAGGCAATTTATTGCACCCATATGAAATAACGATGAAAGTTTGACATATCCTTGTACAGAAAACTAGTCTGAATAAACATCTAGCTAAGATAGGAAAATAAGGGTTCAAGCTTTACATAGTGATGGACGTTTTTAAATTAAGAAGTGCTAAGGGAGGTAGATTATCTAGTAAAAAGATTTACCATTAGACGCTATAAGCTCATCAAAAAAAAATATAACAGGTACAGATAAATATTGATAAAACGGGTAAATAACTTTTCTTTTTAAAATTGTAAATAGAAAGCGGGTTTAACCTACGCCTTTTCAAATCTCTGCATGAACATTGCACAGTCGGTTAAATTTAGTGAATAGATATAAATGGCTACAAGGTATGCCTAGAAGACATAGGAACTATTCCTGATGCAGTTACAGGGAGAAAATTAATAGTATTTGTAGCATCTCTTGTAAGTTAGGTTGCGCTTGATTATTCCTTATACATGTGTTTACAAACAAATTAGTAGAAGAGGTAAAAGAGTAGCTAGTTTAGAAAACCTTGATAACACCAGGGGTTTCTATACAGTATATACCAAGCTAACTTAAACAGGATGTTACATGTAGTTTTAGAATTGCAAGGAATAACAGCCCACCTAAACCCTCACGCATTTGTAAGGTTTACCTTTACAAAAGTTAAAATATTATAAACTTAGCATTGTGATAATCGGTCCTGTTCTATTGAACAAAATAAAAGCAAAGTTAGCAAGCTTTACTAAAGTTGAATTTTAATAATCTGGCCTTCGATAATGAATCGCAATTAGAATATTGTGCTTGTTAGGATAAAAGAATTTTTTTAGTCTTCTTAGCTCATGGCGAGAGTAAGTATTCTAATATTAACGATCTTAGTTCCATCCTGAGAAATGGGGCTAGCCCCCTTTGCTCAGGTGTAGCAAAGCTAGGAATATTTCTTTGGCTTGCGGCCTAGCTGGTACCCTAGTTTTGTGATTGCGAAGGCCAAGGCTTGCGCTACAACTAATAATAAAGCCTATTAATTTATTTAAATAATTATTGGCTATTGTTGTCCGGGGCCTGTGCGTCATACCCTATTCACACAGAATATGCCAACCTCCCC
The DNA here is from genome assembly GCA_020975735.1 of Ophiocordyceps xuefengensis. Classification (NCBI taxonomy): domain Eukaryota; kingdom Fungi; phylum Ascomycota; class Sordariomycetes; order Hypocreales; family Ophiocordycipitaceae; genus Ophiocordyceps; species Ophiocordyceps xuefengensis. The sequence goes on along the minus strand of JACYFI010001534.1, from coordinate 4,869 downwards.
TCTAAATTTCTGAGTTTTAAATATGTCCAACCTAAGTATAAATTTATAGCTACACAATGTACTTTTTATACTGTTTTTAGTGCACATAATGTATGCAATAGAACTGCATAGCTATATTTTTGTTTTTTGTGAGCCCCTCCACACAGAAAGGCGCTCCTATATTTATTTTAATTAGCGTATGTATTGATAACTTTATATAAGAAAATTTACTTGCTCCATACCACACAAAAAAATGAATTTTACACTTACAACTATTATTCAAATATTTTGAAAAAATTTAGGGTCTGTTAATGTATGCCACTTTTACTGAGTAGTAGCATTGTTAACTGTAGTCTGAAAGCAAAAAAAACAAATGGCTAGTTATGCAAAAGAGAATTTAGGGTCCCAATGCTGTAGGTCAAAATATATAGACTCGTTTTTAATATTTTTTCATTGTCTATGTTATATAAAGCTATTAAGTCCTTTAATATAAAAGCCCACCTTTCGGTGCGCAGCTAAGGCCTTTTAAAGGTAAATATAATAAATGCTTATGTAAACATTATTATTTTTAAATTGCTCTTAATAATTTTAAGGTTTAAAGTGAGGGGGGAGTAAAAGAATGGTATTCATATATTGTTTATTTAAAAAAATAAGATCCTAAATATTTTTTTGTGCTGATCGAAGCAAGGAAAAAGCGTTGGCTAAAGGATTCCTAAGGCCCGCTCGGGTCCAAGAGACCTCGAGATTTAAAAACGCCATCTTAATGTTAATTGGACGATAGATTCGATTGCGTTTATGTTTTTTTTTACGAAAAAAAAGTACAAGAACTTATCGGTCTGAACTACAATTTCGAATTTCTGTGTTGAGAAAATTTGCAATTTAAATTATGCAGAAAGAAAGATAAAATTCTTAAGGCTTTTGAGAAAATACTTACCCACTTAATTCATTACTATAATTTTAGAAGTAATCTGAATGATATACAATTATGATTATTTAATGAAATTACTTAAACTTTAAGAACTGATGAAATCAAATTTGTTAACTTGCCTCTAAAAGGATATTAAATATTTATCTGGAGCATTGGTAAATGGAAAGTAAGTACTTGTATTTGACATATCAGGAGTATGTTAATGATTATGTTAATTACTTAGTGTAGCAAGAGAACTTTAAATGCTTATTTAAATACATAGAGCTTGGCCGACCCTTAAAAAAATTCTTGTTTTAACTAAATAAGTGAGAATTCTATGTAAACTTTAAAAAACTAGTAAGGCGATGCCTTGGTAGAATAGATTCAGTAACTACTCAGCTAAAAATGGTTATGAATAATATTAAAATTAAGATGACGGTACTATCGTAAAATTATATACAATCTAATGGTAAAATAGCTAAATTCTTAAATAAAACACATAAATTAATTAACTAACCACCAAAGAAAGATCAATTAAAAGAGGTATTTAAGGGTAATTATATATTTAGGTTATGAACTTATGACTTTAGAAATAGAAAAAATTTAAGGAAATATCTTCATAAGAGTAAAATTTGAATTAATGTAGAATATGAATTTTATAAGGCTCAACTTTAGTTAAATTACAGATCCATTTACTATAGACAATACCAGAAGTGCTACTTTTTAATGTGATACTTGATCTATTTAGATAATCCTTGCTAATTGAGTAGGGCTAAATATAAAAGGTGGAAAATAGTAATTCAAATATTTAGCCATTAACTTACCAACCTGCTTGCCGCTGCGCTAAAGAAAAAAGAAACCTTCATTAATATGCCGGCGAAGCACACATTAAGATAAATTGTTTATATAAACAAAGTTAATTATAAAATTTAATAATCTAAACTAATAACCTAACCCCTATTATGCTTATTATAAGGAGCACCTGAAAAAGAATTCTATTTAAACAAGAGTATCAAACAATTAGTAAAATAGTTTTATGGGGCAACGCATTTTTTACCCTATAAAGAAAAGATATCAAAGGGTTAGATTTTTCAGCACCGCACGATAAAAAAAAAGTTTTGCCAGTAGGTGGTCAAAGATAACTTAACTGGCCTTAGAGAGTGAACCTTTTGCTAAACATCAATTCAAATTCGAAAGCCCCTAAAGGCTATTTTACATATAGTATCAAAGGTAACTAATATATGGCTCAGGTACGCTGACACGAGTAAAAGCTAAATCAAAATAGATGCACGAAAGAAATAGGCCAAACGCGAGCCAAACGTGCCTAAGTTTTCAGCTATGCAGTTATCATCACTGAATTGGTGGATGGGTGTTAAGAGCGTAGCTTTGCTAGCCACGCGCTTGTTTAATGGCTTATATATAGTCAGACCCTCTTCTAAGCAAGACGGGTATAAAATTTTGATACCAGGTTAACAATGGCTAGTTGGGTATTTAATTATTAACAACTATTTTGGGGAGAAAAGGCCTAGAACTTTTCCTGTGTAGTCGACGCGAGGTATAGCTCTCTATAATGGATAAAAAAAAGGAAAAATTCGATTACGGTTTATGTAAGGGCAATTCCAGATGCTTAAATTTAATTTTTAAAAAGGAGTATGTTGCACCACTTCACAAGCAATTTTATTTTATTTATTTAAGGTCACCAGTAGTATCAATTAAATTATCGCTTTTATAAGTTACGCTGTTATACCATAATGGGGCTGTATTATCTTAGGTGGTAATGGAATTAGTCGTATACTATTTATGCTAGCGTTTCATTCTATAGCCTACCTTGGTATATATTAGCGGAATTGAAATGCAAATAGTAACATATGCTTCTCTAGGTCTTTAAGAAGTAACGACCCAATTAATTGCTAGATATTGTTTTAAAGTTCAGTTATTTTAATCATTACATATTGACTAACAAATAGTTTAAATTTATAATATAAACGTACCGGTTTCAAAAATTATATGATTAGTTTACCTTTATTTTTGTAATACTAATAATTTTCTTATTGGTTCTGTAGCAGAAACTAACAGAGCTTTCCCTTCGATTTAGCTGGGGCTATTTAGGATTTGGTCTCATAAAAGATTCACAGATTTGCTTGGATTGTCTTTATTAGAAAAATCAGCAAGTGGAAGTAATTTAAAGTTAGATCTTAGAGACTATTAAGGTGTCGGTTTATTATAATATTAAACAAGTATCAGGTCCAACTTATTATAAAGTGTTATAAAGAAAATACGATCTATATATATACTTACCAAGCCACTCTTATTATAACGAGCCGGAGGCTATGAAGACTATAAGAATTTTTTGTAGCTTCGCGCATTACTACAATATTCTTTTTCTTTGCGTGCTGACGAAGTAGCCGCAAAAAAAAATACAGATAAAAAAATACACCTATACTAAGAGGGTGTTTTTTCATTTAAACAGCAAGCCATTGAACTTTAAATAATCCCGGACATTGAAGATCTATCTGCCATTGGTAATACTAAAAATTTATTGGAAAACTTTGTTAGGTTCAATGAAATAATATTAAAAAGGAAAAGGAGGTTTTAATTAGCGTATAATATGGTAAAAGGCAATTAACATAGTAGTGCAAAGTTTTTTATCTAGAACTGAAACAATTTAAAGTAAATTTAATTAAGGACAGATTTATTTGCATTTTATTTTTGCCTGCTCTAGCATTAGCTCTGGCTAGGGAAAAAAACTGCAATCAATAATGATAATTAGCCAGCATTTAGGAAAATATCTAAGGTTAAGTGTAAGGAGGCCAAGCTCTTAACGATAATTATTAGCATTTGTATAAAAATATTATTAGATTTTAACCTTATCTAAAGGTAGATATCTATTCCGTTTTTTTTATTTTTATTTTAGTATTGTGGTAATATAACTCCTCTTATTAACGGTGTAAATTGTAATAGCAGTTTAACTGTTTAGTGCTCGGAAGTACTCATTACTATTGTTGTAGGCATTTAGTTATACATCCGCTCTCCCTAAACCCTGTCCCTTACTAATATTAAACCTCAAGTATTTTAAGTCTAATTGTTTTACGATTAAAGAGTATCATATAAATCATCACCAAAGGTCTATTAGATAAAGGTTTAAGGAGGTATTATTATTTGATCCAATACTGGAATCAGTAACAGTATTTGACGTAAACGTAAGACTTTTACTATAAGACTTTAATGAGGCTAAAATAAAAATAATTCAATGCTCGTGTAGCCACGCCGCACGCACGGCAACAAAAGCTTTTTATTAAAGATGGTTCTAGATAGTTTAAGTTTATATGATACAAGTATTTTTACATAGCGAGGGAAAAGAACTTAGCCACAAAAATTTAACCTGAAGCTTAGAAACTAGTTAATATATCAAAATGAAATTTAGATACTTTTTATTAAATTTAGTGCTATTTGCTCCCACAATAAACGTTTAAGGTTTAAACAACTAATGATACTAAATTAAGATTATTAAAACCCGTAAGTTAAATCCTATTTAGAAAAGGCGCCCGATATGACGCAAGGCTAAGACTGAGTAAATCAAGAACTAATACCTTTGTAGGTTGTAGAATATATAACTGAAGTGGCTACTTTGACTTATAAATTTAAAAAAAACAATGCCGATTAGCTAAACATTAAATACATCGTTAGGGTTACAGGTCAGAAGGGCGCAAGCCTTAAATTAATAAGCTTTATAAATTCAAAGAATTGTTACTAAATTTAAAACCAGAATTTTAGGTGCGCTAATGTATGTATTGGCCATACTGCTACGAAAACAAAGTCGGTCTTGCACAGTATAACGAACAAAAAAAAATAAAAATCACAACCACGGAATCTGAATTATTAGCGGATTTATGACCGAACACGCGCGTGTGTATTTCGTGTTCTTCTTTTTAAGCGAATTAACGCTAAGGTATTGTATTAATGTCTAATTTTTAAGTATTTTA
>JACYFI010001533.1:0-11168 GCA_020975735.1 Ophiocordyceps xuefengensis | reverse complement strand
CCTTCTTATTAAGACCCTACTAATAAGGCTATAAAGACGGAAGGAAGGTTAATATAATTTTTTTTATCAATATGTTTTACTATTCGTTTTTTTAAAGCGTTTTTCTTTGTCATCGGCTATATGTAAAGGCCCAAATTACCTGATGAAAAAAATCATCAACAATAGCGCCAAATTAACTAAAATCTTGGTATTTTTCGTTTTTGATCGAACTATACGGATCTTGTCTATTCAAGGTCCTCCACCTATTAAGTTAAGTTTATTAAACGTGGGCACCTTCATAGGCTCAATCTTGACCGCTAAGTTAAAACTTACAAATTACCTTTTTATATTAAAGCTGTAATTCTTTCTGGTTCGAATATACATTTATCTAAAAATCCATGATAAAAAGTTCCGACGGTGCATAAGGCAGCGTTTCAGCTCACCCTTACTAGTGACCCAGCTGTTCGCCGAATTTCTATGGTAGAACCGGACGATCTTGTATACTAAATTTAGTATTTGTAATCGTTTTCACTAGTGTTGCACAAAAGAAAAATATAGATTTTCTTCAAGACCACAGTCAAGGTGCATTCTGCTTTAAGTTTTATTTTTTTTCCATTAAATTACAAAAACCTTTATATCTCAAAGGACTCATACTATAAAGATTATTTTATATACACTCACAATTAAACGTCCTTTTAATACTTCACAGAACTTTTTCAAGTTCTTTCGATAGTTTAGTTGAACAACTTAAAGCATTCTGCTGTTTTCAAACTATACTTTTAACTTCCCATACACTACATTATTACAGTTGGTTTTCCAATAATGATTTAGATTCTTTTTCATATTTAAATACGCTGTTCTGTATAATTCACGTCTTTTCTATTTAGAGCTGATGCCCTTCATAGTCTCTATGTTTTATAACAAAGGGTTTTGACCTCTGTTTTAAAATTCGTCCTATTTGTTTTCTACGTGTTCACTAGTAATTAGCCTTCATTTTTTATTATAGGTTACTTCTGTTGTTTATAACCAAAACAGATCCAGCTTCAGGTAATATATTATGAAACAGGTTAAAGAGCCTGTATATAAAAGTCATTCCAAAGTTTAAATAATTTCTTATATTTCTTGATTTAATTTTCAGGAATAACTCTTGCAAAACAATGAATACACAAGTTATGTATACCATATTTTTTAACTGAATTATTTTCAGGAACTTTACTACCACTCTAAATGATCTAATGATTTGTAAAACCCAAGATTTATCCTTCCTGTAGAAAGCAGATCCTATGATAATACTTCAAGTTTTTATAGTTAAATTCATATAAATACCACTAAGGTCCTTTCGTTTTCTTTAGCTATCTTTTACGAACAGAATCCTTTCATCGAAATTAACATAAATAAAACTACGGTGGTTTAGATATTTTTAGTCGTTAAACAAAGTTCTTATTTTTCAGCTTAGGGATATTGATTCAGAATAATATTCTATTATTGTTGAATGGTATATTAAATTTATTTCCATTATACATATGATAATCATTTCTGGAGCTGTTTTTAAGTAACCCAAGAAACCTTACTATCATAAAGGATAAGGATTTAGCATTCCTATTCTACTCAACAGCTAAGTTACTAGGAGCTTTATGGTGGCCGTTAATAGAAACCTCGTTACTATTGTGCAAGACACGAAGAAAAACAATGCTGAAGCTGGGGAGTTATGTGTAAATAACGAATAAGTCAACGTGTTGATACGTCACGCTAATATCTCAACAGAATCGGCATGCTTCAGCTAATTTACTAGGGTTATAATGCATAGATAAAACGTTTAAACATTAATTATTTGTAACTACACAAAGGGCCCTAGTAACTGAACAAAATTCATAGTCAATTTATATTGGTTGGCTTGCGAATGATTTGATATATAAACGTTTAACTAATTTTAAAGAAAGGATTTGACTTTGTTTATAATACTCATAGTTTGTTAGTTTTTTAAATTAAATAAAATTAAAGTATATTATACAGAAACAACCTAACGTATGACTTTATATTTTAGAATAATAGCTCAGCTAGCACGCACCGTAAGTCTATTTTGCAATAATTATCTCATAGTGCTTGGCTTAATTGCCTGAACGGAGCCCGCCACCACCTGTCCGCCTACGGATTGGTTATTTTGAATATATTTTTGGCTGGTATTATAGCCGGTATAAAAAGATATTTCTTTTCTTAAAATCGCAAACTAATTAATATTAACTTTGTGCATTTCAATAAATTGAATATACTTAATAAAATTAATAACTGCAAAATTTTTGCAAATTATTTCTCATCTTAAAAATAGAAAGCCTAGTGCATGCAGCCTACAACTCATGGCCACCTATAAAGTACTTTATAATTAAAGTGTAAAAAATGATAACAGTGTCGGATAGATAAATAGGTGTTAATCACGCACGTCTAGCTCGAATATCATCAGCATTTCCACACTGTGCTTTTTCAAAGTACATAATCTATACATGAACACTTTTTTTAAGCCCTCACGCTCACTTTTTGACTTTTTATTTCTATCATTATCAGTTATCTGTATCTGAATCCACTTTTTGTTCTTGACCCTTATACCTTTTTATTTCTTCAGCTAATGAGTACATTGCTTCAATTTTTTTACTTTTTACTCTTTTACCTTTGTCTTTTAACATCTTCATATAACAGTATCTGAACATTTTCTGCTTTTTTTACTGCCTTTTTACCCTTGTCTTTCCACTCATTTCCGATATACTTTATGCGCAGCGAATCCATCATATAATTGTCCTTCTACAAAGAATATTATCTGCAATCCTTCTACGAACCCAGAAGGCTTTCTTCAAGTCATTCGGTAGTTGTGAACCTCACATCAGGTTGAGCTAGGGAGCCGGGTGCTGATGGTCCAGCACGAGGAGCAATGGGTACTGGGGCGAATGTCAGCCTTGGGAAGATTCCCCGGGGCCTCAAGCCAACCCCGCGTTCCCAGGATGAGTGTTAAATTGGTCCCGATCTTTTATGATACTCTCTTGCGCTTCAGCTCTCTACCTTCCTGTCAGCTCAGCATTTTCTAAAGGCAAGATATAATCTCCGATTACTCATTCTTTCTACGAAGTTTGTCTGGATCTACTCTCACAACCCCGAACGTTACAAATAAAGGTTTAGCGTCTTATTTAAGAACATTTCTCTTCTTTTTCCCTTTATTCATAAGCCTCCTTGTTGCCTGAATCACATTATTGGCTGAGATGGGCGGATCCTTAACCGTATAAAAAGCTGTGGTAAGAAGGTTCCTTATATAGAACTCAACCTATTGGATTGAGAGTTATAACAATAAGACACGTAGTTGTTTCATATGATTCTGAATTACTACGGGCCCGACTAAGATTTTTTTTTTGGACATTTGGAACCTCGTAGACCAACACTTCCCCTCTGTCACTTAGTAAACTTCATAAAATTATGATTAGCTTATTAGAACACTGATAACACGAGATACATAACTGAATTTACTAAATCAAACACTGTTGGTGCGAGTATATATAGAAAACGTAAACACAAACGATAACTTATAACGTATTAAGAGTCGGTAATCTGGTACGACTCCTTACCTTAAATTCATGAAACTGTTTTACTTATTGTTGTAACAACTAGCTCACCCATACCTAAGGGACTATCTCATTTATAACTACCTTTATCTAAACTACCTTAGTTGTATTGACCTCCTACTCTAAAACTGTAATTTAACTATAAATTTATTATAAGAAATATTCTAAGTAAGAAACGTTGGGGGTTGAAAAACCAAATAATAGTTACGTAAACTAAAGATAATTTGGAATTTGATTTTAGTCCCTAGGTTCATAAATTTCAGGATATACATGGCTAAAGCGCAAATTAATACGGTGAATATTAAAGGTAAAATTTTTAAATAAAGAGGGTACAGCAAACTCTGTGTCTATTGAATTTCATGCATAGGTGAATAAAAATACATTATCTGTAAAGAATGCCAGTCCTTAAACAAAAATAAATATATTATAGTTAAGTAACCAAGATTTATATTGAAAATAGAGCTAAGATAACTAGAGGTAAACTTAAGAATATGTTCGCCTTCATGTTGCATTATTATAATAATTTACGGGTCCATATAGGTGATCTAGCAAAAAAAAAAGTAAAATAGATAACATTTTAAACTGATATAGTGTAGTAAAGCGCACCTATTACCTGCTTATAAAATACACGTTTATGCTACTAAAGCAATATGACCATAAGCAGATTTAATATATAACTTATACTATTAGAATCCTGCATAATTAGGGACAAGCCACTACGATTATAAGACTGTAGCGATTAATATAACTTGTCATGTAAGTAACAGGTAACGAATCAGTACTTAATCCACCATTTCTTCTTAAGTCTTGGATTTCAACTACAGCCGATGTAATTACAGACACCTGGCACTCAGGGATACAATCCTTTGTAGAAAGCGGTGATTTATTAAATAGAATTAGCAATTATTTATAAAAGTAAAACCCTATTAACTTATACCATCATCCCATGGAGACATAGTCGAAAATAAGCAATATTTGTTTTATATCCTTGTTGAATAATCCTACCAGACGAGCTTAAACCACGTGAGTTATTGGCTTCCTAACATAAACATAAAAAGTAAAACGATACTCACTGTAATTCATTAAAGAGAGAAACAATTAAATAATATAACCGGCCGTAACCATTGTGGCAGCGTGTATTAACGGGGAAAAACGGCGTAGGGTCCTCATCACCATGGTAATCATAATAGGGAGACCTACCCTGTGAACTTCTTAGCCCATAGCACCGATCTAAAAACATATAACCTATTTATTATAAACCATTTTCGTTAGTGTAAGGAGAGTTAATGAGAATATTAAACATTATAATCTAACTACCTAAGATCATAATTGTTACAAGCATACCTATTGTTAAAAAACAATCCCAACTCTATTAGTTAAAAATGCCCGTAAAAAACCTTTATTCGCTGCAATTCTAGTAATCAAAAAACAACTAAAAGGATGAACAGAACGCCACACCTTCTCACCGCTAACCAAACATCAAAACGGTATTATTCCCAGTTACTATATTCAATCATATAAAAGTAACCAAGCTTAAATAGCTAAAGAATTTTGATTTGCTTTTTACAATCAAATTTATACCTACAATTGATTAATTGGCGTGTTTGATACCAAACAACTGGTTATTTATCTTAAAACTTTCCTACCTATTTCTACCAGGAGTTTTATCATAGTCTAATGAATTTATACCTTCAACGTAAGACTGAGCACGGATTAAATCATTAATTGTGGATGTTTACATCAATCAAGATAAATAACAATAGACGTTTTTTGTACCTATATAGGGTTTTTTCTTAAAAATGGAACTATTATATGGGAATATCAGCAAAGTCAACATTGTTAAACTTTAATTTGCAGTATTTACCTCCGTATTTTATGTATTCCTTATCTAACATATCAACTATTTTTCTCCTTAATCTATAGATCTTCTACTATGTTGAAGATATCTAAAATCTCAATTGATACTCGATAACCTAATTTTTATGTGTTGATGCATACGAACATCAAAGTTCCCTTTGCCACTAACAACATACTGAAATTCTTCGGGTCTTTAAAATGACATTATCGATTTAATTACAGGTCTTCAACACGGAGAATCCACTGGGCAAAACTCTGATTTAACGTGTGCAGGATTAAACATAAATTCATTGTGCTTCTTGATATTTACATCTGGATTTAAGAAACCTTCGACTAAGTAATATTGAGCTTTATATTTACAAATGTTTTACCGCTTGTTAACATGATAAATCGTCGCTTTTTTGAATTTAATAAACGGATTATTTTACTAAATAAATAATAATTTCTTAAAATTCTTCATTTTGAATCTTATTGAATATTAACGATCTCTCGGTTTTAGAGCCAATATGTATAGGAACCGACACCACTAAGTAATTGTTGTAATAGAAATATAAGTATAAGAACGATTTTGGATGTAGACCTAATTGAAATTTCATATTGAAACACGTCACCTAATTTACGTTTTTTTATTCTAGTTTCTACTATTACTAAATAACCCTTCACCGTTATTAAACAAATATCAGACTCTGGGTTTACAACTTAGAATAATAGGTAGAATATTGTTTTTAAATCGAATTGTTTAGATGGGACTTTGACATTGGAGTTTCGAACCCCTTGTTTGCGTGGTTGAAACCGAGTTTAAAATCCCCGTTCTTTCGACCCCCTTAGAGCTACCCCTTTAAATCGAATAAATTTGGCTTAATCATCAACTGCCGTCTACCTTTTTCTGCTCCTTTTACAGGCAATACTGTTAGTATTGTGTTGACTTAGGGATCCGATTCGTCCATTTTCCTTTTCACTCATCTGTAAGGGCTGTTACCGTACCTGAGTTAATTACTTCAGCCACTAAATAGTTTTTAATGTATAGCTTGGACCTTAAGCTTTAGGGTATCCCCGGAAGTTTGACCAGTTTTATCCCCATGAGGGGGACACCTTTTCACCTATGGTTGTCCCTGCGAGGGATCATGGCTCATAAATGCTATAGAATTAGATAAATTGAAACTAAAGAACTATTAATAATACAGGGTATTAACATAGGATACTTTAAACTTTCAATTGAAATTTCATACCATATTAAAGGATTCACTATTGTAACCATCTAAATGAGTATATAGATACTTGATTATTATTTAATCCTACTTTCAAAAAAATCCGATCAAAAGTAGCTAATATTGTTGTTGAAATTATCTATCAACTTTTAATAACGGACTACCTGACACACCAACTTTCTCACCAAAAACGCCCGGAAACTATACACCCTAGTGAATGGTACGACAAAATAACTAAAATACATTATTTATATCCAATAGCCAATACTTCTCTTAAGTCTATAAAAGCAATTAAATTCTAGCCAATAGCAGATTCTGCTCCCGGCCAACTACTAATAATGTAAGATGTGCAAGCGTTTTCCTATAATCATCGTCAGCAGGTTAATAGAATTACCAAAGTACTTAGATAATGTTATCAGAATAATAGCATTATTGCTATAGAAATAAGCATTAATTATATATTGTTTTCTATTTATAAATAGGTAACCCTAGAGTTCCTTATTAAATAAAAGTACTAAGGTTAAACTTTCAATGTTTTATTTTTTATAATAGTATGCACATTATTCGTTAATGTTATACGTAAACATATATATAGTTATTTTAGTCACGAATGCTAGGGGGATTGTAGCTTCAACTACAACACCTGTATGTTCCCGTAGCACATGTTTTACTTTAAACTAATACCCTTTTAGTTTGAGCTTGCGGACTAGGGCTTAGGATTGTAAGCTTCTGTCACCCTAAAACCCCCCCCCGGCTCTCCGGGATTAATGGAAAATTAAATATACAGATCCCAAGCCAGCGAAAATTACCTAAAAATTTGAATTATTCATAAGTTAAGCATTATTCGCTCAAATAACAATGATGTTTATAGATTACAGATTTTCTATAACTATAGGCATAGAACTGTTGTAATATTCCACATATTTCTGAAACGGACATAAAATACTCCTTCTTCTTTATTAAAAAAGCGAAACATTGATTTAGTCTACCAGGATAATGCATACCATTTTATAACCCAATGAAGGGCAACAAAAGAATGAGTATGGACTCCCCGTGTTATAGACACAATCCTAATATGTTGTTAATTCGGGTACTAACACTCTGTTATCCTACCCTTCTTAAACATTCCTTAATTTCCTCCTTGTCTAAATAGATTCTGGTAACTTATATATAATCAAATTCTTAAATTCTTCATTAGGAATCTATAAAAATCAGGTACTGGTAACTTCCAAATAATCCTATTGGTGACCTTCTGGCTGAAAACTGCTCATTGAGGGATCATTTATTTTCATCCATTAATATAATAATTTAAAAGAGGAAAGGCTTAAGCATTAAATATAACTGCAGGGTTTATTAGGTTCAAATTAACTCGTTAAAGTCTATAAATTCATGTAGTTTCCTACATAATTGGAACTATATTATACCTTAATAAGGTTTTCACGTGAGTCTTCTAGGGAATTTTATATTTCCTACTGATGTCCCATTGTTACCATCCCATTAAGATTCACTATTAAAGGTTACCTTAAGGAGCGTCTAGAAAGTTTCCAGAATATGCGTGAAAATTTATTCTCATATGTTATTGTTAAGCTTAAGATTTTGAACCTGAAATTTTTAATATTCTCTTGTGGAAGATTTCCCCTGGAGTTTTTATATCTTATAATAGTACTTGCCACTTATATGCTAAAAATTTCCAGCCTCTTCTAGCAGAAACGATAAATAAACTACCTATCAATTTAAATCCGTTCAGATGAACCTTTTCAATAATATGTATATCGTTACACTCCTAACTCACTCTTTTAACTTAGGTTTTCAGGAATTGAATTCTACCCAAAGCGTTTTTGTCTCATTGAACTCAATAGGGCTGATTCATTTATGATTTTTCCAAAATAAGGGGTTAATATCTTTTCAGTTCTTTCTTTAAACCATTTAATATATTTTAGTTTCTCTGAGGCCGTTACGAACCGAATTAAGCTGATATTCTCCTTTACATTATATTCCGTTTAAAGACTTACCTAATCTTTCGCTAGTTTGTTCGGGAGTCTTTATGATCAAGGGGAATTCTCAGCTGCTTTAGTATGTACATTTCAGGATTTTAATTTATGAAAGTTAATGTTGTTTTCGCAGAAACTAGCAAATCAAAATTCACAGATTCTAATAATTGTAAACAGAAAACTAAGGAATACCCATATTTAATTATTGCTCTTGAATTAATTAACTATCGTCTTGTTTTAAATAACTAGGTTAAATTTTTTTGGATCTTTTAGATAGGTCTTCAGACTGAGCTACTATAAATTCACATTTGGTTAATTTTATTTAGATTTAATCATATAATACTCCCCCGATTATTTTTATTCTCTTTTAAAGATACCTTCTAAGCGTCCAAAAGAATCTAAGCATACACTTTACGGGCTGGTTATTTTATTGAACAGTGTATTAAACATGACTGAAGTACCTATAATACCGTTTAAAACTACGAGATTTACATTGTGTTACTAAATTCTTTACAACACATTTTAAAGTATAGGCACTTTTTCTACCATGGGTTTAACTAATCTGCTGGTGAATTATAGGTGCATCTCGAAAGGTCTTTTTTTAAAGAGAGATAGAGTATTCACCTACACTAATAGCAATTACACTAAATAATATAACATGTAGGAGCTATCATGGTACTCATCTAAACCTCCTTTGTGGTGTAGCGCTATTTGGTAATATAAAACCTTCAAGCGTAGGGGTCTAAGGTATAATAAATGTACTTTAAATCACAAGTTTTCATAGTTTGGTAAAAAACCTATACAAATCTAAATTTACAATAGAATTGTTTTTTAGGTATAAAATGCCTCCCTCCTACCTTATACAATTCAGCGTTATAAAACGTTTACTATAACCAAAACAAAATTTAAGCTACGTATAGTAAATATAATGACATCCATTAAAGGGATACGCAGTTGTTCTGAGAGCAAAACCTAATATTGGAGTAAAGAAAATTGGTTTTTTAATTGAAGGGTTCTAGTCTACACTTTATTATTAAAACTCCCGGAAATCCTACTCCTATTCCTAGTCCTGCTCCTAACACCCCTGTTGCCAATCCCTTTACCTATTATTTTTGAAAGATTTGAACACGGAAATGCTTCCTTTAATATAATTCTCTAACATGAAGTTCTTGTCCTACTTTGCCCCATAAAAGTCTGTATTTTTTTATTTATGAACGCGGCGTGTTTGACCGGAAGTATGCATGCCTCACCTATAAAATAGGGTGTTTTAGGAAGATTTTTCTTGGCGTAGAAAAAATAATGTGGCCTTGTCAGGCATGACTTATTTAGTTTTGTGGAAGAAAAAGCATTTAGTTTACTTATTCTCGTATAAGATGACATACAAATCGTTATTTAATTCTAACAATATTAAAAGAATTGTATCTACTTATCTAATCTATTTAATGCATTTTGTACCTAATGTCAAATACAAATCCTGCAGTATTTAATAACCTATAAATAAAGTACTTATAATTAAAAACATATATCTCATTTCTTCATACCCCTAAGAAAGCAAAAAGGATAAAATACCAGAATTTCAAATCAATAAAGATTATACTAAGGCAAAAAATAATAATTTTATCACCAATTGATTCTATTATGACCTAAAAAACTATGAAATCCACACTTCGAATTTAGAGGTATTTCTCTTGGTAGGGTTCTGTGGGTTGCTAAATAAAATTAAGAAGCCTAAAAATAATATTGGCTTAATATTGACAAAAACAAATAAAAATAAAAAGTCATACTACTCTTTTACCCATGTAAAAGGAATTGTACCAATAGTATCCATCTTGAGCCATTTTCATTAATAAATAAAAAATAATCGGAATTGTAATGTTATACAGGATATAACAAGATTAGACTTTGATAACTATATTTGATTATATTTAAAACTAAAAAATTTTTGTCGCGTGACCGGTGGGTCCCTCAAGAATTGTTTGATTCATATAATAGCCGCAGCTAACATTCGATCTTATTAGTCAGCACTTTTAATACTAAGCTTTTCTTTAAGAAAGTAATTCAATTTTACAGGTCCGGTAAACTGAAAATAGATTTCTTTACTTAAGTAAATAGTTACACAAGCAACCCCTATAACACCTAAGTAATATAGCGATTAAAAATTAAAGAATATTTAACCTTTATCATAGCTGCACTTAATACCATTTGTTTACCAAGAGAATCCTATTCAAAGGAGGTACACCTACAATCTAGAAAAATATAATAGCTAAACTTAAAAGCTAAACACAGGATATTAATATAAGAAAATAACCCTTTTAATTGATTTACTAAAATTTGTATAGGAGAATTAAGTTTAGTCCATATAACTTTTCATGTTCCTTTTTTTCACTAGATAGCAATTTAAAATGAAACCTATTGCTACTACGTTGAAAAATGCAGTTTTAGAATAGGTAATTGTAATATGGTGTTAAATAAAATTAATAAAATGGTTGGAGTGACTCAATTACTAGATACTAACCTAAGCTAAAATAATA
>JACYFI010001580.1:0-10357 GCA_020975735.1 Ophiocordyceps xuefengensis | reverse complement strand
AGGTGTCTTCATAGCAATGAATGAGTAGAAACTTTTCATATGATTAATGAGTCTTTATTCTCTTATAATAGGGAACTAAGTCGTAAGTTTAACCTCAATTTGCGAATAAAATAGAATTTTTGTTATAGTAACAATAAGTATGTAGGTTTTAATTATTAGCCTTTTAGGCCGAAGAATCTAGGAATTTGAGTCACCTCATATGCATTTAATATTTTTTATTTAAGACAATATACAATTTTATAATTTAAAGTGCATTTTTTCATTACTAGGTAGCCATAAGATTCTCTTTTATATTGCTATACCTCAGCGAGAATAAGAAAAACATGGAAGAATTAATGGTAAACCTAATTTGGTCCTATACATTAGTAAATACAATAAAGGTTATTATATATTTTAAATCGCTGTTTTTAGCTTTAGTTTTGGCCATTTACTATTTTTTTCATTTGTAGGGTACCCCCTTTAATTAGATACATTTGGTAAATAAATGGTTTTAAAGTCTGCAGCTAATAGATAAAAGGGGTTAATAATGTTCTTTCTGTTTAATCGCTATATTTAACTAGCGTTATAGGTGCTGTGTACTATTGTAAAGTTAGAATATGAAAAGAAAATGTTTTTTCAGTACCGGACCTATAAATTTAATTACTTTAATTTAGAAAATTTAGTAATACAGAAACGTTCTTACTAATAAGCAGGGTAAATGTTAGCTCGGTAATTTAAAAAAAGCAATTCTTGTCTGGAACCCCGGTCAACGCATAAAATAATTAAGTTTAAAATAATGATATAGCTAAAAATCAAGTCCTTATATGCTTTTATATCCCTGTATACATTAACAAACCTATTATTGTTTTATTAAATAATCATGCTAGCAGTGGGGGTACCAATATTTGGTACAAAATTTTTTTAATTGGGGGTTAAAGAGTAGTATGAATTTTTATTTTTATTGTTGTGTTCAATATAAAACAAGTATTATTTTTAGTCTTAATTTTATTTAATTGCACCCACATAAACCCCTACCAGAGAAATACCTTCTACAATTTCGTGGTGTTGGATTCATAGTTTTTTAGTCAAAATAGAACTCAATTTGTGGTTGTAAAATTTTTTTATTTTGCTTTAGGTATAATCTTTTATTAGAATTGAGAAATTCCCTGGGTAAATTTATCCCTTGTTGTCCTTAAGTCCGC
Source organism: Ophiocordyceps xuefengensis (assembly GCA_020975735.1). Lineage (NCBI taxonomy): Eukaryota > Fungi > Ascomycota > Sordariomycetes > Hypocreales > Ophiocordycipitaceae > Ophiocordyceps > Ophiocordyceps xuefengensis. The sequence goes on along the minus strand of JACYFI010001580.1, from coordinate 9,176 downwards.
TATGGAAAAAGGTATAAAGGTTAATAATAGTAAGCTTAATATTTAGTAGGGTTTTATTACTGGGCAGGATTTGTAGTTTGAATTAGGTAAAAAATCGCCATTTTGATAAATAGATAAAGTAAGACAATCTTTTAATAATGTTAAATAACAAAATTAACATTTGTAAATCTTAACGAGAATAAAGTAAACTAAATGCTTTGTCTTCCCACAAACTAAAAATAAGCATGCCTACAGGGCCACTTATTTTTTCACTACGGCTAAGATAAAATATGCTAAAAACTCCAATTTTTATAGGCTGACGGCATAGCATACTTCGTACCAGCCGCGTTCATAAATAAAAAATAGGAACTTTCTGTACGGGGCAAGTAGCGTTACAGAGAGCACTTCATGTTAGGAGAGATTATATGAGAAAAGGCATTTCCGTGGTACAATCTTCAAAAATAATAGGTCGAGGGGTTGGCAACCACTTGGGGTTGTATTAGAGCAGGAAAGTGAGGGAAATAGGAGTTAAGTTATTGGCGTGTTTTAATAATAGGGTGTAGCTAAAACCTTCAATTAAAGAAATACCAATTGATTCTCTTAGCCTCCAATATTAGCGTTCTTCTTTCTCACAAAAGCAAATGCGTTTTATTCGCTTTAATTGAGTCAATTATTTATTACTATAACCGTAGCTTAATCTTGTTTGCGTTATTTAGTAAAATGATTATTAACGGCGATATGTGTATAAGGAAGGAGGGTAGGTGAGTGTTTATCAAAAAACAATTACTATTAATTAGAAGTTTCTTAGGTTTTTTACCAACTAATGAAAAAATTTTATTTAAATACATTTATATTCTTAGACGGCGCCAGCGCCTTAGAGGTTTATAATTTCCCAAGATAGCGCTACTCCACGAAAATTGGAGGGGGTTTTTTGAGGTCACATGATAAACATCATGTCATTATTTAGTGGTAGTCTTATTTTTGTGTAGGATGAAATACTCGTTGTCTTAATTAAAAAATTCCGTAGGATGCACCTATATCACACCAAAGTATATAAAACCATGGTAGAAAAGGCTATTCAAGAAGTGCTTTGTAAGAATTGGTGACACAATGCTACAAACTCCTCGTAAGTTTATATACGTATGTATAGTACTTCTCGATTACTATCCCTGGTAATAAAATAACCCACCCGTAATACAATGTACTCTAGCATCTAGTTTGACGCTAGAAAGGATATCTTAAAAGAGATAAAAATAAGATCAGAGGATATATATTTAACTAATAAATTAACAAATGATATTATGTGGTCAGTTAAGACCTTCTAAAAGATTTCAAAATATTTTTCATCTAGGGTTCTTCTAAAAACTTGAAAGATAGGTTTTAACGTATATTCATTAAGGAGCTTTAATTAATATAATGCCGGTAATCGTAATTTTTCTGGACAATATTTAGAATACTGTGAAATTTGATGATTATTGCTCCTTTCTAAGAGAACAGACAGTTACTTTATAAATCTACTATCCTGACAATATAACATACTATAAAAGTAGCTGGAGTTCCCCTTGATCAATAGCACACAGAAACAAACTAAAGCGAAGATTTAGTAAGTCTTTAAAGGAATATTGTAAAGAAAATCAGCTTATTCCGGTCGAGTGCCTCCAAAGGAAACTAAATATTAATGACTTTAAAGCAAAAAGTAGAAAGTACATACCTTTATTTGGCCGAAAAACTCAAATGAATCAGCTAGTTGAGCTAATGAGACAAGAAGCTTTTTGGTCAAGAATTCATTTTGAAGAAACCTAAGTTAAAAAAATGAGTGCAGTAAGAGGTAATCCGGATAACATATATGAAAAAAGTGTGTTTCATACTGAAGGATTTTTAACTTGATAGGTTGTTTTTGTTTCCAAGCCTAGAAGAGGCTGGTAAATTTTTTAGGATATAAGTGGAAAGTACTATTATACATATAAAAACTTCAGGAGAGATAATCGTTTCAAAAGAGAAATTATATATTTTCCGGGGTTCTAAACTTAGCTTATGATTAACTATATAAAATTTACACTATAGCTGGAAACCCTTCTAAAGCCTTAACTGAACGTTTCAGTGTCGAAAATCTTTTAATGAGGATGTAACAATGGACAATCAAGGCAGGGGAAATCTAAAAATGTCCGCCTAGGAGGACCTCACACGTTGAAAAACTTATTAAAGGTATATATAAGTCAAATTTAGGTAGTGAAAAGTACATCAAAGTTTAAGCTTTAATCGAGTTAATTTGACTATAACAACTGCAGGGTTAGATAGTACTTATAGCCCTTCCATCTTTTAAAATTTATTATATGTTAATTGGATTGAAATTAAATGGATCCCCTCGAGGGAACAGTTCTTACCATGAAAAGGTCCCCAAATGATATTAAGTTACACAGTTATCCCCTGATTTTTATAGATTCTATAATTGTAAGAGATGTTATAAGGATTTTGTTCATATATTAGTACCAGAATCTGATATGAACATAGGAGGAACTAGAATGTTAGAAGTAGTAAGCAGAGGTTAATAGTACCCTGAGTTAACAATATTTGGGATTTCGGTTTGTAACATCCCAGGGCATTTAGTCACTACATTTTTTCTGGTCTTGCCCTTCATTGGGTACATAAAATGTGATGGCCATATCCGGGTAGCACTAAACAAGTTTCAGTTTTTTATTAATAAGAAAGGAAGTATTTATGTCAGGGGGTTCAGAAAGTTATGTGGTATTTTAGCCCACAGTTCTGACATGCCTAGATAAAGTTTATAGAATCTGTAACATATAGACAAAATTTGTTCATTGACCTACCATATTGCAGAACTTAATTATAATTGTCATTTGTAATTTTTTTTCTGGGGCTTTTTTGGGTCATGTATATTTATTTTTTTCCTTTAAATCCCGGGGCCGGGGAGGGGGGGTTTTAGGGGGTAAGGAGTCTACAGCCCAAAGCCTATGCAGCTCATACTAAAAGGGGTATGTTAGGTTAAAGGTAAACTGATGACTACGGACATAAAAGGGTTGTAGTTCAATCTACAAGCCCTAGTCCTAATTAAATGACTAAATAATATAGTATATGTATTAGGTTAACAAGAAAGATAATTTGATATAATTAAAACAAAAAAAATGAGTTTACCCGTTGTACTTTTTTATTAGGAAGTCTTAGGGTTCGTATGTAATAGAAAAATTAAATATTTAATGCTTATTTCTATAAAATTAATGCTACTGTATGTATAACAATCCTAATAATTGGGTAAGTTCTATTACCCCTCGACGATATTTATAGGAAAACGTATGAGCCATTCTACATATAGTTAGTTGCCGGGCGAACGAATCCTGCCTATTTGGGGTTACGCAAATTCTAGTTCTTTTTGACTAGAGAAAGGTATTGCTATAGATGCTAAAATCATGTATTTAAGTATAATTTTGTTTACCATCACTAGGTCGTATATTTTCCGGCTTTTTGGTACGAAAAGTTGGTGTGTAGGTAAGGTCGTTTATTAAGTTTGTCTATGTTATCAATCTTTCAACAACAATTATATAGCTTTATTTGATTTTTTGAATAGGATTAAATAAATAATTCAAAGCTCTATATCCTTATTTGATGCTTACAATAGTGGAATCCATTTATTATGTATTGAAATTATCAATTATGAAACGTTTAACAGTGATCTATTTGTTAAATACCCGTATTATTAATAAGTTCTTTAGTTCATATCTATTCTATAGGATATATGAGCCATGATCCCCGGGAGGACATCTCCAGGGGAAAAAGGTGTCCTATTGGGGATAAACGGTCAGAACTCCGGGGATACGCACTAAAAGCTTAAGGACAATGCTATATAATTGAAAAACATTAGTGGGCTGAAAGTAATAATCTCAGGGGTAGGTTAACCAAGCCTTAAGATGAGTGAAAACGAAAATGGACAATCGCGGATCTAGCGCAACAATACTAAACAGTTTAATTGCTGTATAAAGAGCAAGGTAGACGGCAGTTTCATCGGTTTAAGCCAGGAAAATTAATTCGATTTAAGTGTACTCTTAAGGGTGTTTCGGAAGAAAAGGATTTTCAAACTCGGGTTTCAAATCAGCAACAAGGTGAAACTTCCTATGTCAAAAGTCCCATCTACCAAAAATTCGATTTAAAAAAAATACATTCTACCTATAATTCTAAAGTTGTAACCTAGAGTCTGATCTGGTTTAATTAGACGGTAGGGTTCATTTAAGTATAATAGTGATAGAAATAAAACATGGAAATTTGGTTGACCTGTTTCAATTGAAATTTCTATTGGTTACATACAGAAAAGATCTTAATATCTTATTATATCTATTAAACAATATTTTAGGTGGTGTGCGTTCTACCATAGTGACTCTAAACCGAGAAATAGTATGTAACATTCAATAGCAGTTTCCAATTGAAGATTTAAACATTAAACTTATTATTTTATTTAGAAAAATCCGTATTAAAACCTAAAAAGCCCGGAACGGGATTATTATTGTTTAAAACAGGCGTAAAAATTTGTAATAATAAAAGCCTCCATCTTACTGTTCGAAAGTTACAATCAAAAGCTAAATATAAAAGCATCAATGAATTACGTTATGCGCACATTTAAAAATAGAGTTTGCACGGTTAGATAACTCCTTGTTGAAAGAACCTGTAATAAAATTCGTATAATGTAATTTTAAGACCCAGATTTGAATTTCAGATTTGTAGTGCAGGAGGTAAAACTTGTATGTTCGTAACTCCATCAACCAAAGTTTAAATTAGGTTATCGAGTACAAATTAGTTTTGAATACTCAAACTTAGGTAGAATCTTACGATTATTGGAAGGAAAATGTTGAATATTTAGGATTAGGAGATATATACATACCGGGGTGTAAAATCTGCTAATTAGTTTAACAAAATGTTCGACTTTGCGATACTTTACCAATATAATAGTGTCCATTTTTTTTTAAAAAAACCCCTATTTTATACGTATAAAACGTTATGATTATCTTTGATTGATGTAAACATCCACAATTTAATGATAATCGTGCTCATCTTACGGTTAAGGTATAATTCAATTGGAAAGAAAAATCTGGTAGATATAGGTGGAAGTTTAAGAAAATAACGCATCGTTTAGTAATACAAACACCCAATAAAATCAAATTGGTTAGGTTAATTTGATTTAAAAGCATAAACAAAGATCTTTAGCTATATTAAGTCTTTTGTGCTTTTTATGATGAATTTCTAGTAACTGGAAATAAGTTACCCTCGTGATGTTTTGCTAGGGTGAGAGGTGTGGGGGGGTTTTTGTACATACCTTTTAGTTAGTATTTGATTTACTGAATTCAGCTATCAAAGTGCGTTAACGGCAATTTTTTATCTAAATAGAGTTGAGAGATTGTTTCTTAACATAGGATGCTTGTTACCAGTTATGGATCTTAGGTAGTTTGATTTATAATAGTAATATTCTTCAATAGCTTCTTAACACTAAGAAAAAATGTTAAACTATAATAGGTATATGGTTTATAATCGGTACTTAAATGGGCTAAAAAGGGCACAGGTAGGTTTCCATTATCTGATTACCCAGCGGCGATGAAGGACCTACGCCCAGTTTCCGCGTAATACCCCGCTGCCAAACTGTTTACGGCGGTGTTTTATTTATTAATCTTCAATTCTCCTTGTAATTGAATACAGAGATACGGTATTACTTTTAGTCGTTTATGATTAGGAGGGCAGATTACAATCTGGTAGTTCTAGCCTCCTTGTAGGGTGTTATTTAACAACGATATAAAAAGAATAATGCTTATTCGACTATAGTTCTCATAGTGTATGATGATAAATAGCGTTAGGTTATCTCATTATATATTGCTATATTTCCATTGTATAAGAAACGCTTTCTACAATAGGAATTGGGTTTTTCCTTGGTGAGGTTGCTGCTAAATAACATGGGCTGGGTAGGTTGATAAATAAAGGACTTAACAAAGATATTGGGGATTAATGTGATTCACTAACCCTTTACTTATCCCAGATTAATATTAATGGCCTAGATTAGTCTATGGCTTTCCACCTTTTATGACAGGATATTCGATAGTAAAAATTTTTAATTAGAATCTGCTTATGGTCATATATTGCCTTTAGTAGTATAAAAGTTGTATTTTATTAGCAGTAATAGGTGCGATATTTACTACACTATATTCAGTTAAGTTATATATTTAACTTTTTTAGCTAATCCTAATCTTGGCCCGTAATTATTATTAAAAATCCACATGAACGGGGGCGACATTTTTAAGTTTAGCCCTCACTTATCTTTAGCTTATTTTCAAATATTTTGGATACTTTAACTAAAGATATATTTATTTGGTTTAGGCGTCTGATCTTCTACGAATTGCAACAGTTATTGATTCAATCCCCTATGCAATGAAATATTAATAAGGCACCAGGAGTTTGCTGTACCCTCTTTTTTATTTAATTATTACCTTTAACTATTCCCGTAATTTTTTTCAGCTTTTAGGTATTGGTATATCACCTGAATTTTACTACCTGTGCTATATGCAAATTTCATAATTTAATCTAGTTTTAGGTACATATATATTTAGGGTTCTTTTCAGACCCAAACGTTTCTTACTAGAATTTTTCTATTATTAAATTTATAGTTAAATAAGGGTTTTAAGACTAATAGGAGGTCAAAAAACTAAAGTATTAGATAAAAGTAGATTAGAATGAGTAGGCCTTATGGTATGGGAGCAGTGTTTAACAAACAAATAGTAAAAGCAATTTTATTTTAAGTAAAAGGAGTCGTACAGATTAACGCTCTTTTATTAACTTACAAGCGATATCTGGTTTTTGTCGATTGAGAATAATCTTTCCAGCACCCAAACATTGTTTTGATTAAGTTAACGCGGTTTAGTTTCTGTGTATTAAGTTCTTAATGCTAATCATTAATTTTATTAGGTTATCTAAGTTGACGAGGAAAAGTGTGGTTCTGAATCAGGGTCAATCAATAAAAAATCTGAGTCGAGCTAGTAGTTCACCCATTTTGAAACAAACACTACTTTATGTATAACTCAATCCCAATAGGTGGTTCTTATAAAGAACTTCTCTAACCCACACCTTTTTTATTGGTTTAAGGACGCCCATCTAGCAAAATAGTGATCAGTGTGCGCACAGGAGGTCATGCCTGGATAAAGGAAAAAGAAAAGAGAAATGTCCTAACATAAAGACCGCAAAACTTCTAATTGATCTGTATACTGTTCGGGTTTTGAGCTGATCCAGACAAATTACGTAAAAGATGAAAGGGAGATTATTTTATCTTTCCTTTAGAAAAGCTAGCTGAACAGGAAGGTACGCAAAGCTTAACAAGCAAGAAAGCAGATATAGTATCGGGGCACGCCAAACTTTAGAACTCACTCGGAAGGGGGGTCTGAGGCGAAGTCTCCTCAAGCGGACCACTGCACTTCCCACTTGTCTCAAAAGGGCCTGGACATCAGGCACCGCCGCCCCCTTATGCTCAACTCATATAGTCCAACTAGCCCGAATTGCCTGAAGAAATGTTCTGGGTTTCGCCTACAAAGGATTCAGATAATGTATTCTATTACGGTAGGACAGATTAGATCATGATTCCTGCTGCAATCAAAAGGGAATTGGATAATGAAAGATGTAAAAGGAACAAAAAGGTAAAGGAGTAGAATAAAGACCCAGAAAAATGGTTACAGTACTGTTAAGAAGATGTAAAAGACAAAGTAAAGGAGTAGGACAAAAGAAGAAAAAACTGATCATATGTACTATAGCGGAAGAAAGGATAAAGGTAAAAGGAGTCAAAAGTACACAAAAGAAGGATTCAGATCCAGAATAATGATAACTAATAGAAATCAGAATTGCAGGAAAACTGAGCCTGGGGCTAAAAAAGTGTTTTCAGTCGTATAAGATTATGTCTTGGAAAAAGCAACAGTGCTGAACATGTCCTTTGGATAATTGCGGAGTTAGACGGGGGTGATTAAACCTATGTATCTATCCACACTGTCTTTCATTTTTTACACTTAAACTATTATAAGTTATCTTATAGGGGGCTAACAGTTTAAGTAGGCTGCTGCAACTAAGCTTTATTGTTTAACATGCAAGAAATTAATTTTCGCCAATAAATTTTCAGTATTATATATGTATATCAAGTGTATAATTTTTGAAATCTAGTATATTATTAGTTTTGCGTTTAATACATGAAGAAATATACTTTTTATACACTTATTAATTACCAGCCTAAAAAATATATTTAAAAAAAAAGCCCAATCGTAGGCGACAAAGTGTGCCGGCCTCCCGCAGGCATATAAAGCCGCACCAATGAAATATTAATTGAATAGAGTTTAGTGTGTACTACTTTTATTCTGGAATAAAGTCATACGGTAGGGTTGTGTTACTGGTATAAGTATCCTATTAATTTTTATTTAAATTAAAAAATAACAAACATGCAAGATTAATTAAAAGTCATTCCTTTCTTTAAAAATTGTTAACGCTTTATATAATCGGATCCGTGGCAACCAACCATATTTCAATTATCTTTATGAATTTGTCTCAATTACTAGGCTTGTCTGATATACTAATAATTACAGGTGTAATTTAGCTATGCATTATAACCTAGTATAGCTGAAGCATTCAAATTTGTTGAGCAAGTTATGCGTGACTATCAAACGGTTGACTTATCGGTTATTTACACAGTAAATATCAGCTTCACATTTTTTTTTTCTTTAGGTAGTAGCACACTAAGGTTCAGGTTTCTTTACGCAATCATATAAGCTCCTAGACATTAGTCTTGAGTAATAGCAGCTATACATCCTTCTCCTTAATAGATAGGTCAGTTTCTTGGGTTACTTTTTAAAGATAGCCCCCCAAAATTGGACTATATATTTTATAATAAGCAAAATAGATTAACAAACATTGAACAACTAAAAGATTATTTATTCTGCACATTATAACCTGATGAGAAAAATAAAAGTAACTTTTCTAAGATCTAAAAATACTAAACCGTGTGATATATTTATAGTTTTAATTTAGGTGAAGATTCTGTTTCGTAAAAATTAGCCTAAAGAAACTAAAGGACTTGTGGATTTATATATTTAAATAAAAAAAAATGTAAAGTTAATTAATAGGAATCTGCCTTCTACAAGGAAGAATAAATTCTAGGTGTTAAAAATGATTTAATC
>JACYFI010001579.1:0-12919 GCA_020975735.1 Ophiocordyceps xuefengensis | reverse complement strand
TTCAAAAGGACTAAATCAAAAATAGCAAGCCTGGTGCGCCCCAGCTCCTTAAAGGGGCCTATTTTTTAAATATTATATGAAAATGCCGTGGCTTCCGCATCGCGGCCTGGAGTGCTTATGGATTTTAGACGTGACCCCTTCCGATAAGGCTATAATTTAGGTACTTAAACCAAAGAATACATGAGTAGGAGTATAAAGGAACCCGTTAGGAAAACATTTTATTGGAACCTTATTAAAGAATTATCCTGACCAAACTCTCCCTCTCAAATTATTTATTATTGATTCCGAATTAGATCTGAGTAGACCGATATCTTATTATCGTGACAAGCAGAACCCTTACGCGGTTAAGTTAATAATTCTGATTGTAATCATTATGCACCAAGTTGTAGGAGAACAAAGAGATTCGAAACTCTTAATGTCAATAGCTATCGAAGTGTACAGACTCACCCCTTCCCTTACCGAATAAAGAACCCCTTTATAAGAGACAATATGCAAAATCATAGTTTATTGATAATTAATTCCGTGCAACTTTTTCCCACGACACGAACCGTATTCGACTATAACACAATTAACACCCGGCATTACGAAGTTTCCCCAATAATAGACGCTTATGGGGCTTGTTCATAGATACCCATTATCACACAAAAAACCCTACATGTTTTTTTTACAATCTACGTAAGAAAAGCCACTTTACTTGCATTAAGCGTCGTTTAAGCCCCATGTGACGAGTGGTTTAGGTAAGCATCCCGGGGGTCATTTCACGTGACATGGGTGATTCACGACTTTCAGTATTATTAATCCCAGTAGTCGAATTATCAGATTAACAATCCTATAAAAATATTTATCGCTATTTTGAGGATTTCGCTTAATCACATTTTTGCAATCTCTTTGTCTCATGGGCTTTATCGAAAATTTATCCATGGTAGTTATCAATTTATTATTTTTCTAGCCATTCTACCTTTAATAAATACGTCTTTTACGATTTCATTCAGGCTGTTTTATCATTTAAATCTCTACCCGGAGGGGTATTAAATGACCTTGTAATTTACTTTTCAGTTTGCTACTTTACAATCGCATCAAGTAATCTTTGTAATTTACCACCTACTCCTTATGATTATTAAGCAAAATGGTATATTATATCTTACTAATATTAGAAATTTTCTTACAAATCAGCAATTTTATACCATCCTTCACTAATAACCAAACCCGAAATAGCCCAAGTATACCACTCCCCAATTAGGCTTGATCGCTACTTATTTTGAGTTAATTGGAATATTAAATTGTACTCCAAATCCTGATTGGACGCAGGAGTTTGTAATTTTAACCCATAAAAGCAGCCCTTCGCCCGATGTAAACCCAGCATCATTTGTGAGTCGCTTGGTTGTGATATAGGTCGTGGATCACTAAGGTCATAGATACTCAATTTATTTCGGGGTAAGCTCCTTAATTCATTCAGATAAAACCTTGTATTTCTAAGAGCTTTAATTGTATCCAATCTCATCATCGCTTTCATTGTTAAAAATTGTTTCTTTTTATTTCTGATAAACAAACGACTTTCCTAAATTAAAAGGGAGTCTCCGCATATTTTTCTAATAAACTGATATTATCGGAATGTGGTATAACTAAAAGCGATTATTTTGGATCTATAGTATGTTATACAGTATTTGATAGACTATCTTTTCACCAATGCTTTACTTAGTACCCCTTCCCTTTTAAAAATAAGTTTGGATACACTTTAAAGATCTAATATCTTCTGTGTAAACTAATACTTAATCTAGCTTCACCATATATGTAGAACTATCGCTTTTTTTTTCTAAATAAATGGGAAAAAAAGATCCCTCAGCAATCAACAACCCTGTTTATGAACCAGGGGGTTGGTTTACGGTTATAATTTTTCTTACAACTGAGATCTAAACGCCAATAGTTGAATAATACCGGCTGACATTTAAATTTACTAGGGATATATTTTATAGAAAAGCGCTTTTTGATTTGATAATTTCTTCAAACCCATTTAGAGTACACTTCAATAACTAAATTCATTAGTATCAACTACGTCTATCGTTGCTTTTTTCACAATTACAAGTTTGTTATGGCTTCGCGGACATTTAAACCTTGTAATTCGACTTAGATCCGGCGATTAAACCCTTTTCTCGTTTCGATTCATCTTCCTAAACTTACTTACCATCCGAGTAATTTACTTCCAGCCACAAAAATACTTCGTAATGTTTGTGGTACCAGAAGCTTTAAAAGGGTCCCCGGAATTTATTAGTTTATCCGCCCGCGACTTGTCAGTCCCTAGCTCCAGAAGTCAGGATAATGATAGGGCACTCTATAGCCCACAATATAAAAGCCTTGATGCTTGTCTTTTGTGCCCCCTTTTCTTCCAATATTCCAGGATCCAAAGTCCTTATCGTAGTTTAAGCGACTCCTTACTCAAATAAAAATATTTTTTATTAATCACGCATCGCAAAAAATAAGCCCATGATTTCGTCTAGTTACATGGCAACCATATTCACAACTAAACTGAAAACGGCCGGCAACCGCTCTGTAATATTATGAATACAAAGTTCTTGTAAGGTTTTTGAGGGCAATTATCGAATTAAAACAAACATATTTCACACTGGTTGTACAACTAAAGGTTAGTGTTTATCAGTTCCTGAGCTGTGCACATTCCTTTGAGGTGTGGAATGCTACACTTTACATTTATGACCAAAGAATATTAATGTTAATTGTTACTGACGACCTAAAAAATATTAAAATGTTCGTCTAATCTATTGGGCATTCATCCATTTCTGCAGACTACTGGGTATCCTAATTCCTGTTTTGTTCTCTGTGGCCTTTCGTCCCTCATAACGTCAGTTTTCTACACAAGGGGGTGCCTTGACCTTTAACCGAGTCCACTCTTTAGTATCAAAGATTTTCATCCCCTCCTCTAAATCACCCTCTCAAATATAAGACTTCCTAGTCACATACTACATTATATAAGGCTATAATTTGACCGTCAGGTAACCCTTTAAACCAATTAAGATGGATAATCTAGGTACTCTTACGGTGAATTACGGCGACTGACTGGACGTAAATTTATCTAGAACACATATTATACAACGTACCGTCATTATCAATATATAACACACATGCTTTAATTTCAGTTTGAATATAATCCTATAGATCATCTTTTTAGGACCTTGATCCAAAATAGGGACTTGGCCACTTCTCCAAGTTCCAAAGTTCAGCCAGTTGCCACTGACCAAAATTCCCTATACTGTTAAACTAATTTGGCACTGGGGTCCTTTTTTTTAGACCCATATGTTGGTCGTTCTAACCCTTTCAGATTTCCCACTACCGGAGTATGTTGGATAGTTAAGTCATCACCTTAACTACTACCTATCCCCCCGAAGATATTTATCATTCCTCTTAAAAGCAAGGGAACTGTACCCCTTGTTTTACTTTATCTATGAAGGCTTTACCTTCCTTTTAAGCCGGCAGATTATTATCTTTTATACTCCCTGTTACACCACTTTTTTTAAGTTCTAATAACCTTTATGCTATTGTCGTTTACTATTATCGTCTAAGCAAATTCCAAACGTACGATTAAGCCATGTGTCAAGTCCACTTGAACAAGCGATTCAATTCAGGCCAAATCAACCAACTCAAACCATTATTTTTTTGATGTATTTTCAATTCATAAAAACTTTCTTCTAAAGAAATGATGGTTCAATTACCGGTACTATAAGTTCTAAGGAATTTCTTGAATATAAAGGGAGAGGTGATAAATATCTAATGTTCTAATTTTATAAATACTAATTAACTAATAAAAAGAATTACTTTTGTTTCGCCTTATACACTACTTAAGTCCTTCCCCCCTGAGTAGACTATGAATAATTTATACATTCATAAGCGGCCCCTCACTAATAAGAAGGGCTGGTTAGCCGCCTGCATTAGGATTCATGCAGCCAACAAACCTGCACAACAGCTATAGCAGCAATGATGTGCACAAGCAACTAATTTTAGTCCACTACTTTACTAAATTTTTATTATTTTTCCTTTAAGGGATAAAATTTTATGTTTTATAAATTGTTCCTTACTTACTTTTTACGTCACACTCCACATATATTGGAACTTTAGTTTAACCAAATCCCTTGCTTTCCGGTAATTGTAACACGGGCTAAAAAAAAAAAATAACAGGTCAAAGTTGTAATGGTGTATTTAGTATAGAAATCAAGTAATGATCTTATATAAAGTGATTTACTTATTTTCAATATTTTTCTACTAAAGAATCTTGTATTTTTTTAAACACGTTACCTTTTACCATTAACAGCATTTAACATTCATTTAATGTTAAGCTTTTTTTCACTAAAAACAATCCCCATCCACCAAATCTCCCTGCTTCAACGCACAGAAATTCACTGTTAAAAGTACATTGATTACCCTATTAAAGGTGGGGCCCTTGTACTTCATAGATAACATAATATTCCTCCTCTGTTCAAGTTAAAAGGTTGGTCACCCCAAATTTTTATCTAATTAATTTTGGATTGGTAATATACTACCGTTGTTATTGCTCTTCGTCTTACTTTTTTCTCCCTAACTTCACTCCATAATTTATTTTCATCACCCTTAATTGAATTATTCCCAAGAATTAAGTTATTATTTCAAACTCCCCCTCTTATCAGGATTAATTACCTTCAGATTACAACCACTTTAAAACTAGGTTTTAGGTTTGGATGAGACGGAATTTCGTTTATTAAGGTAAATCACATTTTCAGATAAAAAATTCATATGTATGGCCTGTAGGGTATTCTGTAATACGACAAATAAAAACTGCAATCTTCACTAATCCGAAGAAATGTTAGTCCAACATTTTAAACTAAAACTTTTCCCTTTTTAACATCCGCTTTAGATAATTAATTACCTAAAAATAAAAAAAATGTAAATAATATAATAATTGATATCATTAACACTATACTAAATACAAAAAGCCCTAGTTTAATTCAAGCCCCGGAAATTCTGTATGAAGAGCCTAGTAACTTAATAATTAAATAAATCCAAAAATTTAAATAAACTTTTTAAAAATTTTACAAATATTTAGAAATAAAGCTAAATAAAATTTTCATAACGTTCTTTAGTCTTTAAGAAAATAACTATTAATTAATCCTTACACCTAATCTATTAAATAATAATGGGTAGAAAAAGGGGAGTAAATAAATAGTTGAGGCCAAAATTGATGAATAATTAAACTTTTAATATATTCCCTTAAGCTTATAATAAAATAAATAAGGGAATTCTTCAAATAAAATTAGAAAAACGAGGAATAGGACATAAAAATATTAATATAATTTTTACCAAAATAAAATTTTTAGAAACTAAATCTTAATAAAAATCAAGGACATGTCGAGTGAAGCTCTATTAGCCATAATCGAGCTCAATATTGTTTATCAAAAACCTCGAGCCGCAACTATAAAAGTAATAAAAAATCGTTGAATTAAGAATTAGTACAAGTGTATAAGAATTTGTATAAATTTTATTTAAGTTCACAGTCAAATGTAATGTAAGTCATTCCGTCTTTTTATTAAGAACTTGTTCAATAACTACGAAACGTGAGCTGTGATTAGCAATCAATCAATTTCCTAAACCCGAAGAAAGCTTATTAAAAGAAGTAATGGTATCAAAACCTCCAAATAAAAGAATCATACCTGAAGAACAATTTTTGTATTGTAAAACAAAACCCTTAAAAATACCATAAACATGTGTGCTGTACTATGTTAGCTCCCTAATCTTTAAACCAAAGATACACATTTGCCAAGATAACTATTGAATTCAGAAAGCAACTATAAAGGTAACAAAGACTAAAGGCAACCCTGGGCCGGTACCTAGTAACGAAGAGAATTTAAAACCAAATGTTTTTGGAAACCTAAAAAATTGTTGCCCCCTAATACTATTAAGCTAAGGGGGCAAATTTAAGCAAAACTGCCTGTAGTGCATAAAACTGTAAGGACCATTCCCGATGTAAATTTAAATTACTTTGAAATATAAAATACAAAAATCAAAGTTATATATGAAACGGAAAATAAAATTATCCACTTTCTAGCAATTTATTTGGAATGTATGGTTAATCTACTATTTGTGTATGTCACGTATAGAGATTCTTGACTTTAAATCAATGTTACTTACTAATTTCAATTTATTGTTTAGTTGCCAACTAAAGCTTAAATTAATATTATTAGAACCCCTGGATATTTAAGTAAATCCTATAATTTGTTACGGATAAATTTGTAAGTTTACTACCTAAAACTTTCTAATTTAATAATCTCTTACACTCAAATGGATCTAAGGGACTTACTTATTTCTGTAAAATTAAATGTAGTATAGACATTACTAGTATTATTACTTACTCTAAATTTTGATAGATTCTTTAACATAACCAATTACTTATAGGTATTTTATACATAAAAATGCTATAATTTATAATTATTATCTTTATATTCTAAACATAGTGATTTAGGAATAAACCGAACATTCTTGCTAGTATATATTAAGATAATATGTATAGAACTAATACTACTTACAAGGTCAAAAGCAACAAACTATTTCATTCAATATAATACAAGGGTGTTATTGTGCATTATTTTCATTAAAAAAAGGTGGTTATATTTAATAACGTCATTTAATTTAATCGAGTAAACAATTTTTAAAATCATATTACCATGGCTATATAAAAACCCTTTTTAGGTTAGTTTAATACGTTTAGTTTTTAATAAATTAGTCTATACTAACTAGAAAGGGGATCTTTGGTAGCCTTATCCTGGCAATGTAAAAACCCCACCTTGGCTTTAGGTTACGCAGCAGGGTCAAGAGATAGCCAATGGGTGTTAAGACAAGGATTGAGCTTGGGAACTCTACGCAAGCTCCTAATAATAAGGATGTTGCACGGTAAAATCAGGTAGTATGCACATTATCGCCTAAGGGGGTGCAATGTTGTATGTTACACCCAACAACCAACAGCAGAAAAAAAAGAAAAAAACACTAATATTTCCCTAATAAGCCAAAGGCCTAAACAAAATCAAATTTGTGATTCCCGGACTAACTAATCTTTCTTCATGAAGATTAAATCATTCCCTTGAGTTTGACAATGCTACTCAATTCAAAGAGTATCCTCTGATTTTTTTTTATTAACCGAAATTGATTATACAAGAATCTTTATGTCTGTGGCTGCCAAGCACCCTATCAAAAACTAGAGAAACCCTTTTACCCATTTTCCTTTATCAGACTATGGGCCATAGTAACCTCTAGTTGTGTAAGGCAATAAGATATATTTGAGGGTTGGCAGCACTCTAAGTGTAAAATTAAATTTTGTGCGATCCTCATCATTAGTAGCTTGCGCAACCCAAACCTTCAAACGAATTCACAATTCTGACTCTTATATTTTTTTTCTCTTAATATATGTTGAAAGTATTACAAATCGATTATTATTTTATGCAAGTTATACTATGTAATAAATGATAAATGATGTTAGGGTAAAATAAACTTATATCAAAGGTATGTTCTCTAGGGGTAGTTTATAACTGACGAGGCTTCCAGAGCGTATGATAGAAGGGTGTTTGGACCTTGAGACGTGGTTAAATCGTGTGGATGTGAAATGTAAAAAGGGTCACCTTGTTGCGTAGATTCAGGTAATTGTGGTAGGAAATGGTCAGGATTAATTGATGTTATAAAATTACTGTGAGGTGAAAATTCAGGATGCATTGTGCAATCATGTATACTTTTTTTTGATATTGGTTTATGGATTATATAAACCCCACTTTGTGTATCCCTGTATTTATAAAATCAGCCTTCAAAACCCCCCCTGTCTTGAATTATTCCCTCTATACAAAATTTAGATGTGAGGGGACCGCCACCAAAATAGCCGAAAACCATAGAAGGGTTATTTCAATGTCCTAATGTCCCAATATGGTACATATAATAAAATATTTCAAGATAATAACATTTAGGTTAGGCTCATAACGGTAGTAAAAATGTACAAGCAAAGAATTAGGGTTATATTGCTGTCAATTAATTCATTTTTTTAGATTTAAAACTTTATGTTGATTTAAAGAAAGTATTATATTTTGTGGGTGCTCCTGTTGTATCAAGGAAAAGAACTATTTGCTGTTAAATTAGGTATTTATAATAACGGTATACCTAGTGATATCTAAATTGTTATACTTTTACAATAATGAGAGATTATAGACTATAAAGCAATATTAAGTACCAGATAAAGTAAGACGTCATAATATCATACCAAAGGATATATAGACCCTAATATTAACTTGGTAAAAAAACTAAATCCCAAATATAATTTCAGATTCTCATTTATTTACATTCGAGCTCAACGATTGTTTCCACTGGAATTAGTAAATGGGAACCCCCAAAAGGTAATACGATTAAACATATTAAATGGCACAAGGCTGCTGATAATACAATAGAGATTGTACAAGCCAAAAATACCCCCATTTATGGTAACTCTTACAGTAATACTGATTGAAGATAAAGAACTCCCCTATGTAAATTGAAAGTTAAAGGTGGTACCACAATTACCTAAGAACATAAGCGATAAAAAAAAACAATAAGGGGCAATAAGGCATTAATTGGCTTAACCTCCGTAGAAATATAATAGACTTAGTCACAGTTTTATCGTGATAAACTCCCCCTGCGTCAAACAAAAAAGACCAACCTGAGATTACAAATCCGGTGTGCCTATCCGTAATATAAATAGAGCCTTTTAGACCCTTGAATAATTGTTAATAAAGCACTCATTATGTATACTGAACAGAGCCATCTCAGAATCATGGCAATTAACTCTTTAATATCCTGTAGGTTACTAATATATAACACAGGCATGAAAATACCAGTTTATGGTCCACCCTATAAACTTAAGTTTGTAAAAGTATAAATCTCAATGAACTTGGGAAAGTATAGGTAAAATTACTCCTGAATTAACCATATAGGAACCTTACACTTAGGTACAATCCCGAGCTAAAACAAGACCTTGATCCTCCTAAGCGGTGACTCCGACTTGGATGCCCGTTACTAGGTCAAAATTATTCACCCAATGAACCCCGGTGTTTTTACGAAAACCGCTATATAATATCCCTACAATAAAATATTTGGTGTTTTATATTCTAAATATTAATTAGAATATAAGTATTCCAAAATCAGTACTACGCCTTAGTAGATGATTATTAATACTAGGAAATAAACTAAAGAATTTAATGAGCCTCATAAATGTATATTAAGAATAAATAGTAATACACTTAAATTGTGTTTATATCAGACCAAATAACCCTACAAAATATAAAATAAAAAGGAAGGTAAGTGATCTTTATCAAAGAAAATATATAGAACTACAATTATATCTCAATGTTCATAAAGTACGGCTACCATAAAAACGTTTTCTAACCAAATAGGTAATATTACTCAAATACAGATTTTTTATTTTTCTTTTATAGAAACTCATGTTGATAATAACGGCCCTACGGTATGATTAGTTGTAGGATTTAATTAACAATAAATTACCGGTATACGACTTAGACCTAATTAAATATTCAATAGTTCAGTATTTATAATGTTCTTTGTACAATTAAAAATTGATTCAGGTACTATTATTAGATATAGAAATAATTAAAGGATATAAATCACAGTTTATTTTACAACTAGTTATAAGTACTATTTATTTTTGGGAGTATGGTGGGCCGTAGTAAGCTTTAAATTTTTTTTTTTTCGTAGTAGGGAGGTGTGTATTACTAAGATATTATAAATTGCACCCCTTACAGGTTACAGTTAATAAAAAAGATATAACTTGTAAATAATAATTATTATTTGGAACTTTTAAGATTTTGAGCCTCTTAGCCTACTGCTAAAGGCCTAGACCAATGGACATGCCCCATTTTCATTGGTTGAAATCTTGCATCGGATTTTTCTTGCTTGCTTTCAGGTTGGACGCAAGCATGCAAGCAGCGCGACTTGCCTGTACAAAAACTAGCGAGCCTCAAGTTTATTGGTGTCGAAAAAAATATGTTTCTCAAGCTAAAGCCTTGAAAGTATTAGAGAAAAATAAAGCACGAAGCCACTCCAAACCCTATTAAGCTAGCTCGGTTTAGGTGCCACCGCCAACAGGGGGAGGCCGTGACCGTGTGCCTCTTGAGGAGAAGGATACGCACTTATTTTTTTATTAAGGCAGAACAGCACAGCACCTAAACTCCTAATAATTACTCTTTAAATATATAGTGGGTATAATCTACACTAGGGTAGTAATTTAGTGTCTAATTTTTATTACACGGTGGGCTAATAGCATAGCGCGGTTCTAATTTTTGCATTTGCCTTACGCAATAACAATGGCAGGCCTTATAGAATTAGGCAAGCCTCATATATAATTTTATGTCTCGTATACTCCATACTTATTGCCGGATTTAACTCTATTTAATAGGATCTATGATTTATAATAATTTTATAGTTTATTAAAAAAGTATTACCCCAAACAAATAAATAAAAAAAGGTATTAAAGATATAAATTGCAAATATATAGGGGCAGTAAAACAGGCTTCAACGGAAAGGACCATCATACTGGTCGAAGCTAATCTTAGAAAAGAGGCGCCGGCATCAAATAAAAATGACTCAAAAACCAAAATATTGAGCTTTATACCTAAAAAGTTACTAAACAATAACCCACTTCTACATAGAACTAGGTTTAAAATTGTCTTGTGTTAAAGATTATTCTGTAACAGATTGTTATGTTTCATCTCATATCAATAAATTGCCCATGTATAAAAGACTTAAGAATCAAAGTATATAAATAAAAGTCGAATTTGTATTATATACCCACCTAAGAAAAAAAGAATACTTATAATATAACATTAATACCAACTTAAACTGCGTTTCGGCCTAAAAAAGAAGAAAAAATCAAATATAAAACGCAGTGTTCCGGTCATAATCCCCGCTAACTAATTAGTTCCGTGGTGTATTTCCTTTATTTTTTTTTTTTTTTATATGTGCAAACGATTTTGTATACGCAAGCAGGGCCATATACATTACCCACTTAAATTTAGGGTTTAAAATTCGTTAAACAATCTTTTGTATAAAGATTTATTTATTTACAGAGCAGCGCCTTTCCTCTGTAACCCAAGAGATTTTTACAATGTTAAGTATTCTACATTGTTTTTAAATTTTAAATTTTAAGTAGCCATCTAGGTGTTATATTACTACGACCGTAATAAGGGTAATTTATTCTTTGGCTTTCCCATCTTTTTGCCCTATACGTGCGCAATCGCTGCGCCTTTTTGCCAAAAGGATTTATCTTACCTGGGTTTAACTAATCTTTAGATTTAGTATCATTAGTATGTTCATTAACATAAGTTTTGGTGAGCCTACATAGCCTAAAACTTATAAAAGAATCTAAAGTCATTTAGTACATATAACCTAGTGTTCTAGCTCAAGTTAAATTATTTGTGCTGATTCTTTTTCCTTGGGTATGTAAAATACTTTATATAAACTTAAATATAATCCTAAACCACTTTAAATAAAAGCTTTTTGGTGGCGTGCGTGCGTGGTGGGGCTAGCAGCATTTTAGAATATTTTTATATTAAGGTGCCCATTTAGTCTTATTAAAAAAGTTTTCGTACTGTCAATACACTTGTTATGTTCAACAGTATTGAGTCAAATAATAAATTACCTCCTTGAGTTTTAATAGACCTCTGTGTGATGTTTATAGAATCTTTATCGTAAAAATCTTAGACTTAAAAATATTGAGGTTTATTCGTAGATATGAGGGACAAGGTTAAGAAGGGATGTATAATAATGCCTGCCAAGATAGTAATGGAGTACTTTCGAGCAGTAAAAGTAAACTTCTATTTTACAATTTTACACCGTAAATAGGAGAGGAGGGTTATTATCCATCATATAGCTTAAAATAAATTACCGGAAAAAATCGAATATATCTACTTTAGATAAGCGTTTAAAATGCTTATCATATATATTTTTTAAGTAATTAATAATTTTACTTAAAGGAGTTTTGCGCCTCCTTACACTACCTTAGATTATCCTCAAAAGCTTAGTATTGTACGATTTTGTATGTTTTTGTCCATAGCACAAAGCTATGCTAGCAGGGGAAAAAAAAATGCAATTAAATTTTTCTTAAATTACAATTATTCATTTAAATGTCATTTAAAGATAAAAATCCTTTGTACTACCTAAGTATTTTACCATTTTATAGTAAGTTATAAAATCACCTCCTTTGCCCTTTTAATATTATTTATGATGGATCCCTTATACAAGGTTTCATAAAATATTTTTTAATATTAACAATGGCAATAGACTTAAATGGCCGGGTATATTTTAAAGGCTCAATGGCCTGCTGAATTAATTGAATAAACGTTAGTATGGTGTTTATTTTTATTGCTGTTTTTTTTTCGGCTACTTCGTCAGCAAGCAAGGAAAAAAAAATTAGTAGTAGCGCGAAGTACAAAAATATTTTATTAGTCTTATGAGCCTCCGGCTCGTTAAATAAGAATGAGACTAGTAGTAGTATCTAATTAGATTCGTATGTTATCTTATACTTCATATAAGTCTGGACATAACTTTGTTTAATTTATTATAAACATTAAACGTGCACTATAGGTTTCTGAGATTTACTTAAAAGTTACCTTCCCACCTCGCTTGGATTTCTTAATAAAGAAATTCCAGCAATCCCTTGGTTGAATCTTTAAGAGAGAAACCAATCTGAAAATAGACTCAGTAAATCAGGGGACAGCTCTTGTAGTTTCTGGGCTACCAGAAAGCAATAAAACGAAATTATTAAGTATACAAAGTAAAGGTAAAGCCTAAATCAGTACCCTATTTTTTGAAAGCTGTACGCTTTAATATTTAAATTAAAACTACTTTGTTATCAATA
>JACYFI010001577.1:0-12128 GCA_020975735.1 Ophiocordyceps xuefengensis | reverse complement strand
TAATTCACATTTATAAACGATTATTTAAACTTGAGCTACTTAAAATAATACCATTTTGCATTTGTTCAGCGCGCTAGCACAGCAAGCAATCTGTATTAAATATGTTTAATAGAGCCATTCTATTAAGATATTTATACTAGACTGATTTCGACATCAATCATTAATTACTGTTAGTATTAATACTTATTATAAGAAACATAATATTTTATAAATTTGAAATACTTAAATGTTTAGCACCCATACATATAACTGTTTAGTATCAATACTATAAACCTGTTTGAGCATTAACATTACTAGTATTAATGTTTTAATAGAAACTTTTTCATTTAATGGTTTTTAATAGAACTAATTTACACAAAAATCTTTAATTTACACGAATAGACCAGTGAAGTCATGTGGTCTCCAACACCAATTCCGCCCTCTGCTTCGTTAATTGTGTTTGTAAGTAATCTCTTGATGAAACGTTTCAATGACAAGTTTCGGGTTTATATTGTTAGATCCGTTTAATATTTCGGAAGCCTTCTAAGCTTAACAACGCTCTTGTTACGAGCTCCATAAAATATTGGACTGCTTCTAATGCCTATCTCCTGGTCGAGCTTTAATACAAACCTTCTTAAATTTTCACTTAAACTACATAATTTAGTCAAAACCTTAAAACTCTTTGTTCTGGGCTGTCTTCCCTCTTGACATACACGGAAAGTTGCTTATAAACCAGAATTTATCCCTAACTGGATTCATATAATATTTGTGCAAGTATCCATTTAGACAAACGAGGTTCATTTACGGGTAACTTCGTAAGCTCCCCAATTTAATAAAAAAAAATTATTAGTAAAATTTAAAAACAACATAATTGTAATCTAACCTCTAGAAATAACGATAGGGGTTTTCTTGAAACTATTACTTCCTCTATTCTCTTACAGTTGTTTCCTTTTAATTACCTAAATATTCACCAGCTTCTAGTTTTAAAGCCTAGGATAAAATCTAACGGTTTCGTTAGGTCAACAGATATTTAAAAGTCTAACTGGATTTTACCTTTCCACGCTCGTTGCAGTTTTAGCTGTAATATTGCTAAAGCTTTCTGGGCGGAATAAAAGGATTGTTTTTTCTATAGTTGTGGGTAGACCTAAAGATAATTTATCTTTAAACTCTTCCTGACTCTAACATTCTTTACCTAAATGACTGTGGTAATTATTTCTTTTCTGCGTCTACGAATGCTTTTCAAATTTAAACTTAACATTGTTTTCATCACCATGTTTTAGGCGCGAGCCTTCCCAAATCAAAGGAATAAATGGCGTTTTTTAAAAAATTATATTTCGGTTTAACTATATCCAAAAATAACATGCGGTTCTCTGTTATAATGGTTCTTCTGGCTTTACGAATTACCTCCTTTATATTTGTAAAAGGTTAACAATCAGGATGGCCTTTTTTAATAAGCAGCATGAAATAGGTTAGGATTTCCCTTTTAGAGCGAAAGCCCCAATCCTTCTCCTTTACAATAACCACCTACTCTTATTTTGCTAAATTTAAACCAACTTACTTACATACTATTACCATTGTCGTTATTTTATTCATTTTATAGATACCTGATTAGTTTTGTATTCTAAAAAATATTTGAATTTTTTGTTTCTTGCCTGTCTGCTTCGAGCAGGCACTAAAATTGCATCTCTATTACTTTTTAATAGGTATTTTTGAGAATGTCTGATTGTTAAATATCATTTTCATAGTGTTTTGTTTTTTGTGATACGTAAAATTATTTAATTCGTTAAAACATAAAATTGTATTAAAAGGACTTAATAATTTTTAAGTGCAATTGCATCGTTACCGAATTGAGGCCTGACGTTATCTTAAGCTAATTATTAATATAATCTATAATTATAAGCCAACCATTCAGTTAGGTCGCTAACGGCACACCTTGAAGGGCCTCGGCTCGGCATAATTTCATTTTATTCAATCATCATTTTAAGCCTCTTACCCCGAGTTCATTACCTGAGGCCCTAAGATGAGTACTACATCTTACTGGGGTATTATGATTGCTTAGGGACCGTTCCCGCATTTGATCGGTTTACCTGCCAGCAGGTTCACTCTTTCAAAAGAGGCTTGTATTAATCCTTATTCATTCTATGTGTTTGATAATTCAAGTAATACCTTTGCGATTTCGAGTCTACATACTTCACCGATAAAAGCTTATGTCCCCCAATTTAGTACAAACTAAAACTTTACACGATTATGCTCGGAAGATTAAAATTTGATGTCACTCGCTAAGATATTATACTTAAATTGGCCCTTACTATTAATAAGGTTTCCGCAGAAAACAATCTAGCTCTTTACTCGAAATTTCTTTATTCATGGTATATCAGGAGCATTATTATTAGTCCAAAGGCTCCCTTGGTAAAGCTGAAAGTCCCTTTCCCAAATAATAGTTATACCTAATTACTTTATTACTCGTTTAATGAAAATATAATACTAACCGGCTTTATAATGAAAATATTTTTATTAATCTTACCACATTTTTAAAAGCTTTAGCCTACTGCTTGGTCTAGTACACCTTGTGTTTAGCTGCTGCTGTTTAAATGTATCCAAAATATACTTGTTCCTTTAATATCAGGTATTAATAAACATCTCGACGCTTTACACACCTTAAAAGGGCTTATAGCGATTTAAGCTTCTTTTGCTGCCGTTTTTTTTTCTTAAAGTTTAGTCACCTTTTTCCTTAGAAAGATATTTTTATCTTCTAATTACTGTGGTTGGTAATTTCTTCTGTTGCTGCAATCGATAATTGTTTCCTAGCTTCCTCATTAAAGTATACGTCCGTTCTCTAAAAAAACTTTTAAAAGTTTCTTTCGTATGTTTACAGCCCTAGAAGAAAAGAATTTGCCTTTTTCTAGTAGTATAAAATTTGTGGTTTCAAGAGTCTAAAGATAGTCATGTTTCTCATTTTTATAGACTTGTTCTTTATTAGTAATTATAAATTCTATATCACTATAAAGTAAAGTTAAACTATATCCATATGGTTTAGAAGGAGGCGAGCCTCTGCGTGAACAGGGTTTTGGGTTTATGTAAAGTTAAATGCTTAAAATATAATAATTTATAACAAATCTTATTAGTTAAATTATATCAAGAGCTACCATAATCCCACCTCCGGGGTTCTAGGTAACTTATATTATTAATATAAATTAAGTCCAAAGCAATTATACCCACCTTTATTTCTTCACCCCGGTAGCGATACCAGGGCAAGGCCCATCAATTTTAATTTGAATATTTATCCAGGTAACTCTTTTTTATAGTTGCAAGATGCTGGTGATGATCCGTGTAGTGTAATATCTTTTTTACATTGATTGAGCTTCCGGCCTTAAAATGATGAATTCTGTAGACATTTTAACATAACTAAATTAGTTTTTATCTATTTAAATCTCATTATGTAATAAATAAAAATGTGGTAACCCAAAAGTTACCTTCCTTCCTTCATTTGCTGCAATTTTATCTACATTATTCAGTTGTCGGAGACTTAAAATAAAAGCAATGCTTAACCAAGTTTTTTTTTATTTTTAATTATATTTATTACTTCTCTTAAAACCTGAACATAAGAGACCTACTTGAAGCTTATATTTTCGATTTATTTATTTCTGTATCACTTTCGAATAAGGTCTGACTATAATCTTTAAGTGCATATAATCTATGAGCTTTAGCTCTGCGAGCGTAAGCTATGGCCATATAATTTATAAGCAACCAAATTTATTCCCGAGAACTGCACCCACCTTATAGGTGTTTTGGCTGCCGATCCGCCCCATTATACTTACGTTAATGTAATTCTAGTTTTCCCTGTACGCACGAGTCATTTACCTGTGTGCCACAAAAATATGTTACCCCATATTTGCCTTGGTCTAGAATTGCTTTTAGAGGGTCTTCCGTAATTTGTGGTTACTGCCAGAAATGTTTCATTCTAACAAACTGGCGATTTAAAGATTGCTTAAATCTTATTCTTTACCCACTTCACAGTCAATGTGTCTTTCACTACACCCTGACCACAGTTCTTCCGGAGATTCTGGTACAATCACCCGTTACGGACTTTTATAATCCCTACTATGGTAATGATCACCCCGTGTTCGGGTCATAACTTAGACACTCGTTTGCCGTAATTTTACACCCGTTTTAACTACCATACACGCTCCATTCAACGTAACTCTGGAGTTGACCCCATTATGCAATAAAAAGGTACACGTTCGTTTTTATCGAACTGCTTTAAATAAAACTACTATGTTTCTTTTAGATGCCTTTATGTGTACTTTTCACTACGCTCATGGTTCTAATTAGCCTTTAAGGAAGGTTCCACATATTTAAAAGTTTTGTCCGTTCTTACATTTTATAGGCTAACTCTATTTTCACCACGTTATTCATCAAATCTCTTTTGAATTATGTTTCTGAAGGGTACTCAATAATTATTTCAATATTCAATGTTTGGAGTTTAGGATTCCTTTAGAGGCTTATGTAACGCTTAATAGGAAGGGGTTTAGCCCAATTTCTGCAAGCCCACCCAGTTTACGTTGCGGGACTTTATAAAATTATAAAAAGAAACCAATCAGAAGATAAGCAGTCTCCCTATTAATTTTCTAAGATATGAAAATTTGGTGCAGGCTTGGGAGACCCGCAGACAATTTTTCATATTTATTTAGAGTAAATAATAAGTTTACAAATTCTTAAATCAAACTTCAAATAAAATGGCTTAAGTTCATACAGAATAAGGTTATTAACCCAAGTTTTACAAATCCGTCCCTTCACCAAGAGCGAGTTAAAAATATTGTGTTTTTACTGCCTATGGATATAATTTTATCTTTGATACTATTGCATAAATTCCATAATGTTTCTTTATATATTTCATAGTAATTACAAGTAAATACTTATATATCTATTGGTGTCTTTAAACTGTCATTTTCACCAATGTTCTAAAGCCACGTTATGATATTTCGGGTTTATCAGGATAATCCGAACACATGGTGAAAAAACCTTTCTTCCTAAGGAAAGGCGCTTTAACACTCTAGCCATTTAACCCGTTGTGGGATCTTGCGTCGTATAGTGTTAGGCATTGAAGTAAACACTAGATACTATAAAAATATAAACTAACTTTCAATAATATTTTACTACGATTAATAGTAAAATAACCTCTGGACCCCTTAACTTTATTATACAATTGGAAATATAATAACCTTCAAATCCTAAAGATATGAAATACATATTCTTAGCTTGCAGCACAAAAATATACGATATATAATTTATTAGAGCCTCAGAACCCCGACAGGCGCAAAGCACCACAAGCCCCGAGGATAGGGGGAATGTGGACATGAAAGAAATAAAGCAAGATAGCCGCTTTGCCTATGAAAAAATTTTCATGTAATAAAAGAATTATACATTTGGTGCAGCTGCATTATGTATACTCGGACTCGGTACGGGTTTTCCCTGTCGGGGCCTGCACCTCCGCCGAGTCCTCTTTCCAAATATGAGTGGCGATGGGCGGATCTCTTCGATCAAGGAAAAATTATGGTTTGTCTACTTCTGATACCGTGTTATATGTGAGGACAAGTAACTTAATGTAACACTACTCCCTACTTATGGCAGGAGTTGAGAGAATAATAAGCCACCAAGCACTAGCCTTCTTATTTTATTCATAGGTGAACCAAGCAGCCCTTAGCGGATTCATTACAAGCCTTGCTTCACAGCTCTTGAATATATTTTTTCTAATTCCCTTGATTCCCTTGCTTTTGTGCACCTCACAAGGGTGGCTAAAAAATGTGGGTCAGCCAACAAGGGTTATTGGTTAGCACCCCGATCTCTTCGAGATAGGGTCACGCAAACCATTTTAAATTTAGCTAAAATAACGGTAACAATAGGTATAAGTGTATTAATCTTATCATGGTACATTATTACTCAAGGTACCTTGGATTGACCAGAATTTTGAAGGTTGAAGGCTTCCTAATTTACGCAATAAACTACACTTTTTAATTGGTTTTTTAACTCTACACAGCGTCAGGGATGCGTGAAGGGGGGCGCTAGAATAAGCTGTTAGTGAGGCGTACTAAAGAAGCCCAACTGCCCATATAAAAAGGCTTTTACGTAGGAATATCCGATCAACCGGGCTGGGTTTAAACGAACCTAATTAAAAAATTCAAACGTTAACACCCTTAACAAACTAGGGGCTCTATTCTCATTAATCGTCATATTTAAAGGCCCTTCCTTATCAGCTTATTATATATCCTGTATTAGAGTTAATCCTGGCTTTGGTTGAGTCCACCCTCCCTCTATATTTTTCCTTTAAACCTATTATAATCCTGAATCACTTGCTTTGTATTCCTTACTTCCATAGCTTGCGCCACGAGCAAGAATTACTTAGTTCGAAGCCTAGCCTACAAGGGCTATTCGATAAGCTCACGCCACTAATTACCATTTCACAATTCCCAGGAACACAGTTTCAGGGATAGCTTATGGCAGGATCAATAGCGCGCTAGGATATCTCCTCCGCGAATCCGCGAACGCTGTTATATTTCCTTGATCAAGGAATACACTTTACCCGATTAAAGTTTAAGTGAATCTTATACTCAATATACATATTTAGACTACCTTGTGGATGCCTATATATTACTACTTAATTCACCCAGTAATTACCTTACAGTGTATGTTATTTCACCGAAATCGATCTTTACTTTACTTTTGTAGGTAGGCCTAAGCTAACAACAACCTTATCATAATCCTTGGTTTCTAAGGAATATGAAATAAAAACGCCCCTAGAAGTCAAGATCTTATTTCTCTTTTTTAATTGTTGTTTGCTTATTAATATTTATAGCTTTAACGAAACAGTTTCTAAAGGTATACAGATTTGTAAGGAAGCGTAGCCAGCAAACAGATGCGTTACCACC
Organism: Ophiocordyceps xuefengensis; assembly: GCA_020975735.1. Taxonomy (NCBI): domain Eukaryota; kingdom Fungi; phylum Ascomycota; class Sordariomycetes; order Hypocreales; family Ophiocordycipitaceae; genus Ophiocordyceps; species Ophiocordyceps xuefengensis. The sequence continues at coordinate 5,223 of JACYFI010001577.1, read as the reverse complement.
CCCAACCGTATCCTGGTAAGAAAATAACGCCATTCAGATCAAGCGGAGTATAAAATTTTCACAATATAAAGTCTTATCTTTGAACCTTATATTAAAAAATTAGAATAAAGGCGGATTGTGACATTAGACATCTTTGTGTGGTCAGACAAACGTTCTACCAATTGAACATAATTCTGCTTTTATTTTTAATAATTATTTACGGGTAGCTCCTTTTTATTTTACTTTTTGAGGCCTTCATAAGATAAAAATCAGTGCTTTCATATCATTTATACACAAGAGAGCAGGAACCAGCAGGTCTAAAATCACCAGCCCTAACTTGAACTAATTACTCACACGGCTGCGAATAAAAGAAAAGAATATTTAGGGTTATTGGTATTGGTTGTGTAAAATACATACATGCATGTCACATATTTTCCGGTTTGTTCCACCGACTGTAGTTCCCATTTTTGTTCCTAAAGAACCGTGCAAAAAAGATGAAGCTATTATATATAATCACAGGGCTATTTCTGTTGGAGTAAAAAAAAACATTGGCAACCAGCCCGGCCCCTATTTTGCGATCGGGCCAGGGGGAAGGGTTTTAAATATTAATACAGAAACAGAGCGAGTACTGTGTAAAAGCCATTGCGGAGAATTTACTATTAGACATGAGGCTTTGTTTTTAAATTAATAGTGTTAGTTTAAGCAAATATTTGAATAATAGCAATGACTACAAGGAAGCTCTTTAAAAAATACAGAGAGAAGTAAAATTGTATAACCTACAGATAAGTCTTTACTCGTTAGAAACGCTAGACCAAACCTATCCTTAACTTGTCATATTAGTGTCTGTATGAATAAGTATGTATTTTATCTTCAGCTTAACATGACTAAGCTAAGCAAACATAATATCCTGCTCTAAGGCAGAGGTAAAAGAAGAGAATGATTCATTTATAGCCTTTGCTTGCTAAAAAAATTAACTTATATAAATTTTTATTGCTTATCTGAGTGGTTTTATCCGCAAACATTATTTATGCCCTATCTCCCTAATAATAAGATTATACAGCAATAAACAATTATCGTATTATAACGAACGTAAATATATAATAGTTCATACTGTACGACATGTGACTTGTTTCTGTCATATTACCTTCTCAAATTATTAACTTAGGTAGACAAAGCATACATTAGCATGTGTTTGGTCCTTAATTTTTTTATTTATATTGTACAGCGTACCCTATAACTGTTTCGTTTAGCTATCAATATCACTAAATATCTGACTTGTTGATAAATGATAATAAATTAGATTGTTATTTTGACCTATATAACTATAATTGCTCCATATACGGTAAGGCAAGTGATATTGCTTAATGCATAAGTTTTAATAAATTGTTAAAAAATAATGGTAAAGGGATACTATTTTCAATTATTGCTTTTGTAATTACCAACTGTTCTTTAATATAATGTAGGACATCAGAAATAAATAAAAATAACATAGGATCAAGCCCCTACATTATTACAATTAAATAAGAGAAACTTATAAAGTTAATCCTATAATATTAATAAACAGAGAAATAATGCCAAAATGTAATCCTATTAAGACTAAAGAAGCTATTACAGGATTTTTTATTAATTTATAACAGCTATACACAAAAAATAATGTAATTAAAGTAAACTCTAGAATTCTATGTTAGAAACGATTAGAAAATACCATCGTTAAGGTCAGTAAAAGTCAAGAACCATTTATCTACTGGCTTTATTTTTTTTTCTAAGATCCTAAAATAGGACCTAAATTATTATATACTGGGGCTACTTAGTTATTTTCTTCTTCGTGTGGAGTTACTCTCATACGTATAGCATCCCTAATCCCTTCGTTTGCCATCTTACTTTACTAGTCTTGCGGCACACAGTCAAGAGAATATCTTAATCGACAGCTGCCTACCCAGAGTATCGATATCACTCTCCTATAACCAATTCATATCCTTAGGAAAAGTTCAGGTATAAGGGGTTCCGAATCTGTTCCCTGCTGGTTGGTTTGTAAAACATACATGGCACCCCTCTTCGAGCGATAGGTAAAAATAATCAACAAATCCCGCCCACCCCTTGAATGAGGGAGAAGGAGTCCACATCCCTTTTCATTAGGTTACTGATCCTCGTAGCAGTTTGCGTTTTTTTTTAATATTTTATTGCAGCTAGCGTAGCTTTGCATTATACAGAGATAAATGAAAAATAAAGAGTAGGCTTCGGCCTAACTCAAAGTGTAAAAATATGTCAAGTAATAAATTCTACACCAAGCTGTTATTCTCAATAAGCCCCCTGAACAGGGTTTCCTTCGCCAGAAGGCTTTATTAATCAATAAACGCGGCTAGTCAGCATGAACTAATTCCTAGATCGGAAATCTATGGTTATCATTAACTATAGGCGCGCTTAAATTAATTATTATGTTTAAATTGTTTTCTATATTTTTTTTATTGCTAAGTAAGGCGAAAGCTTCTTCTAATTTACGGAGCAAGCTAGATCAGGAGAGCTCATATTGAAACATCTAAATAAATATTATACAAGGATAACAAATGTTATAGTTATAAGGTGAGAGAAGTGCTCTGTTAAAATAACAAGGCTAGTTTTAATTTATTGTTTAACTCAGGATTTGATTTTTTTGTTCGCTTTCTTAATCCCCTGAACCCGGAAGGGTTATCGAAAAGGGGATTTGTCATGAAGTATTGAAGCCCCCTCATGAAGGCTCCTCACCCCTATAGGCTTACATATTAAAAGTATTTTAGGTTGCTAATTATAGCTTGCGTAAGGTCAATCCACCTAAAGCAACTTATCTTTACTAGCTCCCAGTAGCTTTTAGCTGCGCTGCACGGGATAAGGAGGTAATGGATACGATGTAGCAATTGTTTCACCTCTACGCAGACCACAAACCCTAAAATAAATTGACCCTCTTAATACATATAATTCGTAAATATTTAATACTCAGATTCTATGTTTATATAATATTGAACTAGGTTTTTTGAATTTGGTCTATTGCTAAAGCAGATAACAAAAATTTTGAGCCCTTGGTTATAGCAAGGCTTCCTTTAAGGAAATAATATTAATAATGAATCCAATTTATATCAAATATATGAGCTCGTCATGAAAAGTCTCATCCAGAAATCCGCACTCATAATTTGTGTTTCCGCAATTATCATTATTATAGCTGATTATCCACACATTTTACTATTGTTATCTTCTATCTCGGACAGTTATTTTGTTCATAATCACATCAAGAATTAGAATCACTGTGTTCCTCCTATTTACTCCTTTATTCTCCGCGGCATGAGATTATGAAAATTGTTGAAAGGGGCCCACAAGACTCAATCCTTAGATTCCTAATGCTGAGATTCAGATTGGACTACATGATTGAATCTTTGTGATTCAGCCATTCTCTTCAGGATTTGCGTCTGGGTAACGTAGGATACCTAGGTAGTTGAGGATGATTTCTGAATAAGAGGTTGTCTCTTGGAGAGAGGTGATGCAACTTCCTTGAACTTATTTGAGTAACTCATCCCCTCGTCCTAGAAAGTTATGAACTCACCCGTGTCCTGTTTCATAATATTCCATTAGGAAGTATGAAAACCCAGATATTGGTATCCGTCGCTGCTGGTTAGATTCACTCACTAGGTGATTACTCGAACGGACCAATCAACCGTCTATATAATTTACTCTGCCTGATATTCGCTCGGACAGGTAATCACGAACTAGCGATCACTATCTGACGGAATAAGACCAATCCTGATCTACTTGGTATTTCTCATTTAGCGGTATGTGTTATGCAGGGCGGATTCGATTGGCATTCTCTATCTTGGCTATTTAGAACATGATCCCATTTGGGTGTTCTCCTCAAGGTCAATAGGTATTAGAATCGGTCCACATTAATTTCTCCTTGTGGCCGGAGTCCCTCCCAGGTTAAAGTACAGTATGAGAGATCTGTACATCCTGGCGTTTACCTAACAAAAATGAATCAGTAGACTAAAAATCTCATATTATATTTGTTATTTATCATTTCATTCTATATTTAGTCTCTTTTTTTGTTCATGGTTTTAATTGTATATTCGTTATTTAGTGGAGTTAGGACCCCTCAGTAATACATCGTAGACATATAAAACAGGGCCTCATACAAGATCACAAAGTGCTATAGAAAATACCTCGATCTAACCATTAAAGTGGTGTCTGTTTAAATGAATTAGGCTAATATTCTTCATGGCCTACAAGCATGAAGATTGTACCTATGGATAACGGGGGACCCCCATTGGAACCCTGTTCCAAAGAATAGAAACATGGTTACCAAATCACCATCACTTATAGTAATGATGAAAACACTATATCTAATTCTTTGAACAAAACGTGTTGCGATGTTGTGTTTTTATAACATTTCCAATAAATTTCTCATTGCTCAGGACTATTTGTCTTAATGTGCAATAATTTTGCTTATTACCCATCAAAGTTTTTAGAATTACTATACAATATAAAGACCATTAAATTAAGCATAGTTGCGGCAACAACAAAACCTTTTTTATCTATATAAGAGTCGTTGACCTATCTTAATTCTTTAAAATCATACGTAACCTATTCATAAGATTAGGCTACATATTAAATCTCTTCCAATTAATTAAAGCTAGGCTAGCTCGGTTAACAAAAACCATAAGTTTAATATTATTGTCTAATATTAATAAAAAATTATAAAGGAGTTCCAGTAATTCTACTAAGTTAAAATAACCCAAAAATATAATAATTATTAATTATTTTATATATACCTTTAAATAAAAGGCTCTCATTTTTATTTTCTTTTGTTTTATTGTTATAAGAAAATTAGTACTAGTACCTAATGTATCTCTCTCTCTATTCATACCTTTGCCTTTTTAAAGGAATTTTTACTTTTTAATACCCATTAGGTTGGTTAAAATATCCTTTAACAGCTAATAATCCTGATACGTCTTAATCAAAACATTAAAATAGTCCCCTCCTAACTTTATACCTTGTAAAGGATATTTTTTAACAGACAGGAATCTATTTTACTTTACATATCAATTAAAAATTTAGAAATACACGATAGAATTTTACTTACATTAGTCCTATTTACAGCTTTTCTTCATTCTTATCCACACCCCTAATAAACCCATAAATTTTTGAGTCTAAACTTCATTCTCGCATTTTGAGTAATACAAGAAAACATAAATATACCATTATTAACCCAGTTGAATAGTGTTT
>JACYFI010001576.1:0-10751 GCA_020975735.1 Ophiocordyceps xuefengensis | reverse complement strand
GTGCTGGTCGCGTTTTTGCATAATCCTCCGCGAACCCAACCTTAGTGAAACGCACCCCGTCGCACATGCTACGCAGGGAATCAGATAATTAAACATTACAAATAAATCCTTTAATTGTTTCTGTTTATATTAGGTAGTATTTAAGTTTACTTATGAGTAAGTATTAGTAGTTGATAGCCTTATTATTTATATATCCTATATCCAAATTTGTCTTGATATCGCTTATTAAATCGTTAATTATTATAACTCATGATTTTTAATAAAAAATAAGGGTATCAAGAAAATCCCTTTAAATTATATTTATTCCTTTTAATATTATTATTGTCATATGTTATTTTATATATTTAACTATAAGGTAATTCTTTTTTTTTTTTTTACTAATGAATTATTGAATTCATTTTAAATTGAGAAATAATGATATGAGTTAATAAAAGAAGTTTTAAAGAAGTAATGATGTAATATAAAGGATGTTTTTAACAATAATAAACCTCCCTAAAAACCTAAAATTACTCAACATTACCTATTTTGACACAAAGATACTAAAGAGATAAATAAAAAAGCTTCAAGAGCAATGAAAAACAAAAATTAGCCTAAAAATTCCAATCTTGATAAAATTCAATACATTGGATTTAAAATATTGTATGTCTGAGCCTACGCCACCAAATTCTGATCAGCCTTAGTAGAAAACGAAAACACCAAATTTATAAATTATAGAAAAAAATGACAAGATTTATCCTTTTTTAAAGATAATTAAATAAAGTAGGTTTGAAATCACCCTTACAAGAATCAGGAAAAAAAATTTAAACAGAAAAGCGTTAAATAATTAAAAAAGGGCAAAAGAAAAAGTTTTTTCCTGATGAATCAAATTACTTTGAAAAGATTATAATAGAAGTAATAAAAGTCTTAATTTAATCTTAAATCAATTAAAGATAACTTAAAAAAAAACAGCCTTAAGCTCTAAAAAATAAAGTAAGTTATCCGATCCTGAGAATTATGGATAGAGAAACAGTGGTGGGAAGAAAAAATAAGGGGGGGCTACTTTTGTGCTATGCCAGCAAAAAATATATTTTTTTTATAAGAAGCTACACCCCATAGTGTTACCCCTCTAATATTCTTAAAAGTATTTAATATGGTAAATCTATTAGAAGCGTTCAGTGTAACGGGGCCGGCCTAATCTGTGAGTCAAAGGTGATAACTTTTTCAAGAAAATTTAGTCTTGATCGGTGGGTATTCTAGCTTGCGCAGGCACTTTATTTAAGTATTGACGGAGAAATAGCAAAGATAGTTGAAAAGGTACCGGAACCTGTCAAAGGGTTTACCTGAAAGGGCCTATATTCTCTGGGCTTAAAAAGATAGTGGTTGCTAATTAGTATTTCTCCAGATTGATCAACCGTTCGTATATTTTTCTCCTGTTAAAGAGTCATACATAATACCCTTGAGAATTTCTATTTCACAATGGAGATAGGTTTGAGTATCGTCTTTGTGGATAGAGGTTAAATCCTAAATTTACTTGTTATGGTTTAAACTAAAACTGTTTATTATAATCAAGTTTTTAATAAATAACATAATTCTGTTGTGGTAGGTGTTAACATGACATACGTGCTAGATTAAAAGAGAGGATATAAATCTAGAGAACAATTTACTTATAAAACCCTGGAAAATAATCCAAATTCAAATTTCAAATATCCGTAGAAAATAGGCAAAAAAAAACGTATAAAAAACCAAATACGAATTTTTAACGGTTGTGGTTTCCCTCTGACATTGAAAACATACCCCAGGGAAGGTATACAGAAATTTGTAGATAAAATTATAGGAAGGCCTGCATCTCATTCCCCTCTAGCAACCTTTAGGGGTGCTTATTATGTTTTGCCACAGCATGGGATAATCGCAACTCAAAAAAGATTAATTTTTGTCATATATAATTTAAACGGGTACATTTAAATATATCTTTGCACTTTCTCCGCGTAACGTTTGAAGTCATGGGGGAGCCGTATTGCAATGTTTTGCCAGGGTGATATTTCTGAAAATTTCTAAATGATTTAGGCTAAATTAATGATCTTATCTAGCCTAAAGACACATTTTGACCTTTTTTTATAAAGGTGTTAATCTTAACATTTTTCCTCAGACACTTTTAGGTCCACAGTAGGCTTTTTTCATAGTATATGAAAAATTTTAACAACCACCATATGTCTAGAACCCTATTTAAATCTAGTGCAGGTTAAAATAGACAATTAGCAAGAAACCCTACAATAAATGGGCACAATCCATATTTTTTTTAAGTAGGATCTTCACAGACTATACGTTTGGTAACATTAAAAGTTAAAGAAATAGTCCTAATAAACATGTGAATAATTGTTAATCATCTTGTTACTTGTCCTTCTCACCCCTATGTATCAATTTAGCTGTTAAAATATAATATATGACGTTTAGGAGATGTCTCCATAAAGGTGGATGCTTGCCACGAAAAATATTCTGAACAAATTATCCTGGCCTGCCACCCCTTACTTAGCAAAACTAAATATTATTGAACCTCCAAAAAGATCCAAATAATGTATGACGATTGTTTTTTGAGGCGTATATTCCATGCGTTGTTAGGCTAGCTAGGAAGATATGCAAAAAAAACAGTAAATAAAAATAATTTAATTACTTTAAACTTATAGACACCTAATTTGTTGTTCAGTAACGAATTTGGTAACCTTAGATTACATGAAAACCATTCTATTTAAATCTTATATAAGAGAAACTTATTATGGAGAAGCCTCGATATAAAATAAGGGTGCTATTTATCTTATAAATAAATAGCGTTAACGGTACATACCTTGGTAACGGATGAATTAGGCTTAATAGCACTTTACATATTTCCTCTTTTGTTTAGCCGGATAATAAAGTTGAATACACTTAATTTCTATTTGAAAGTAATTGGAGTCCAAGCGTCATCATTTTCGCTTGTTAGACCAGCAAGCCCTCATTAATTTAATATGGTTTATTTGGTAAATAGAGGGGTAACATATGAAGCAAGAATTATTTTATTTCTGAAATAATAAAGCATATATTAATTATTATAAAACTGTATAAAAATTTTAACCCTCGGCGGCAGGATCTACGTAGGGATGTTAAAGAACATTTAAAAGAGAATCTAAAAGACTTATATCTGAAATTCGTAACAAAGTAAACCTTTCTTAAGATTACTTAAGTAATGACTTAATACTTATATTTTCTGATTTTTATTTGCTTATGAAAATTAGCTGCGCGTAGCAAAACATAAAATCAATTTTTTGCACAAAAGTACTGCTAATTATTGAGAAATCAAATCTAAAAGAAACTGTAGGCCATTAATCCCAGCTTAAAAGGAAAATCTACGGAATTTTACTGCACACTATAAAAAAGAGAGAAGCAGGTTTGAATAATTGCCAATGGTACATAAATCTAACGCTGAAACTAAATTCCTTAGCTAAAAATTTAAGAAAAAGCGGCGGTATTATGGTATACAAATTAGTGGGTAGCGCCAGTTTATAGAGAAGGCTAAGGGAGTCGTAGTATCATTGGTTAAAAGTTTTAGCACATTTAGACCCTATAACTATTAAAAAATATACAAGATAGAAGGATAAACTAGATAAGAATAGAATAACATTTTTTATTCTAAATTGTTTAAAAGAAAGGGGTACTACAGCTTTTCAATCTCTGCAGTGAAAACATGCCACAGATCGGTTATTATTAGAAATAAAGATATAAAATGCTACAAGGTATGCCTAAGAAGAAATAGTGAGGAGCATCCGTTGATGTGCATTGTCAGGATGAAATTACATTAGTAATGAATAGTGATCTAATTGTAAGTGTAGGGTGGCCGACGTGATTATTCTTATAATTTTTCGTAAACAAACTAGTGGAAGGTTAAAACGTAGCCCTAGTGAATACCTTTGATTAACACCTAGGTGTTTTCTACAGAATATTACTACAACTAAGACTTAAACCGATTGTATACAGTTAAATTTAGACCGATGAGGATTAACAAGTCCCACACTAACCTCACGAATTGTAAGTTTACCTTTTACAAAATTTAAATTAAATTACCACTTAGCTTGTATATCGTCCTGTTGCTATGAAACAAAAATACGCACAGTTAGCAGCTTTTTACTTAAAGTTGAAATTTTATAATACTGCCTCCTATAAATGAATAGCAGGTTAGACATATTGCCTGGTTAGATATAAGAATTTTTAGTCTCATTAGCTCATGGCAAAAGTATAATACTCTAAATATACTTCCTTAGTTCGATTCGAGATAGGGCTAAGCGCCCCTTGTGCTAGGTGTGAGCAAAAAAGTAGGATATACTGCTTGCTATAAGCGCAGCCTTGCGTATCCCTAAGTATTGTATTGCGAAGCAGGCCTTGCTCTACTAATAATAAATAGTCTATTAATATTTAAATATTTATTGGCTATTTTGCGTGGGGCGCGCATACCCTAGTTCACACAGAAGTATGCCAACCTTGCCCCCTAAATGTATCCTAAAGTTTTAATATTCCCAACCTAAGTTGAGGTAAATTATGCTAGCACATGTACTTTTTATTACTGTTATTAGTGCTACTATTATCAATCAGTAAAATGACAAGAGCTGTATTTTTTTTTTGATGGAGGCCCCTTCACAGCAACCGGAAAGTACGACTCCATATTTATTTGTTGTAATTACCATATATTTAATTAACTTTATTATAAGGAATTACTTGCTCCACACCACACCATTAAAATGAATTTATACCTAAACTATTATTTCAAATTATGAAAATTTTAGTTAAATGGTTGCGAGTCTTTACTAGTAGTAGCATATTGTAACGTATTGAAAGAAAAACATGGCTAGTATGCAAAGAACAATTAGGGATCCTAATCTGAAGGGTCAAAAATAATAGACGTTGTTTTTTTATATACTTTTATTCATAGCTTCATCGTTATATAAAGCTATTAATTTTAAATTAAAAAAACGCCCCTTTGGTTGGCGCCAAGCTAACCTTTTAAAGACAATGTAAACAAATGTATGGTTAAGATTTTTTTAAGTTTCTAATACTGCTTCTTAATCAATTTAAGGTTAAGGGGGGGGAGGTAAAAATGGTATATTATAATGTTTACTTATAAAAAAATAATCCAATATTTTTGTGGCGTGATCAAGAAGCCAAAGAAAAAAGGTTGAGCTAAAAGATTTTCCTTTAGGGGACCCTTCGTGGTCCAGAAGAAACCTCGAGATATAAAAGCATTCTTAATGTTAATTGAACATAGGATCTCATGCGGTTAGGATTTCTTTTTTCAAAAAAAAAGCTCGAAACTATCGGTTGAGCATTCAAGATTCGAATTTTTCTGGTGGTTAAGAAATTTTGCAATCTAAATATGCCATGAAAGAAAGATAAATATTCTTACGCTTTGAGTAAAATTACTTCCCTATTTCATAACATATTTTAAAAGTAATCTAATATATTCAAAATTTTTTGATAAAGTTTATGTGAAACCTATTTAAACTTAGACAACTAGGAATCATATTTTGTCTCGTCTCAGAAGGTATTAATATTTTTATCTCACGAATATGTTATGACAAGCTAATACTTAGTTTTATGACAATCAGGTAGAATAATGGAGTATCTAATTTACTTAGGTGTAGCTAGAGAAAACTTAAAATGCTTATTTTAAATACCATGAGGCTTGCGACTTCCTTGAAAAAAATTACTTGTTTTTAATCTAGTAAGGATAGAATCTATATGAACTTTTCAGAAAAACCTAGGAAGCCGATGCTAGGAGTTAGGATTAAATTCGTACTAATAGCTAAAAAGATAATAATATAAATTATAGATGATGGCGTACTATTAGTTGAAAAATATTACACAATCGAAGGTACAATAGCTAAATTCTTATACAACAAACACAGAATTATAACTAACACCCTAGATAAATGGATATAAAGGGGGTATTAAGGGTAATATATATTTTAGTTATAATAGACCTTAGAAAATAGAAAAAATTAAAGGAATATATGTCATTAGGAATACTTAATAATTGTAGAGTAATGAATTTATTAATGCTTCAACTTTGTTTAGCTTAAAGATCCATTTACTAGTTGACAAATACCAAGAGGTGTGCCTAATTTAATATGATAGAATTACTGATCTAAATTTTAAATTAACTGAAATGGAGCCTTTTAGGCTAATATAAAGGGCTGGAAAATTTGTATTAATATTTTAGGCCATTGAAATTAACCAAAACGTACTTGCGCTGCGCTAAGAACAAGAAAAATTTTATTCTAATTAATGCCCGGGCCCGAAGACACCAGCAGTTTAATATAATTGTATTATATTAAAAAGTTAAAATTATAATTTACAATACTTCTTAATAAATAATAAACCCTATTATGCTTATATAAGAAAGCACCTAAAGTAATATATTCAAAATAATGGACTAAACAAATATGCAAAATATTTTAGGGGCACGCAGTGTTACCTATAATAGAAAAAGGAGGTAATAAAGGATATAGATTTATTTTTTCAGCAAACGCACATAAAAAGGTTTTTGTAGTAAAAGGTGAGATAATTTACCTCGGCCGCTTGCAGAGAGTCGAACCTTTTCCTAAACCAACATCAAAAATTGCGGGAGAACCCCTTAAAGCAATTTTTAACTTTAAATGTATTCAGGTAACACAATAACTATTGCTCAGGTAATGACTACGAGGAAAGAGTCAAAAGTCAAAACCGGATGCACGATAAGGGAAGTAGGTCAGAATCCGCCAGCCAGTGGCCTAGTTAGGATGCGGTTCATCGACGTTAAAAATGTGATGGTTTAAGGAGCTGTAGCTTCTGATTAGCCAGACCCTTGTTTTAATGCTTAAGATATATGTCAGCACCCTTTACTTGAAAAGTACTAGGGGTATAAATTTTAAGCCCTGTTAAATGGAATATTTGTGGTAAATAATATTAAACTATTCTAGGGAGAAATGTCCAGAAACTTTTCCTGTGTTATGTCGCGCGAGGTACACGCCCCTAGCATAAATGGATAAACAAGGAGAGTTCGTATTCGGGTTTATTAACAGGCTCATTCCCGCAGATCTTAAAAATTATCCTACCAAAGAGCATATGCTTTGCACACTACAACAAGCTAATTAATTGTTTCTATGTTTTTTTTTAGGTCCCAGTATAACATTATAAATATTCGGCTGTAATTAGGTTACGCTATATACCATACTGGTGGCTTTGATTCGTCTTTAGGTGAACATGGGAATTAGGTAACTATTTATGCCTAAGCCTGTTTCATCTTTAGCCAACCTATGGTATATTATTAGCGGGATGAAAGGTGCTAATAGTAAAATATGCTTTCTAAGGGTCTTTAAGAAAAGTCCGAGCCCAATTTTAATTAGCTTATGAATTAGGTTTTTAAAGTGTCAGTTTATATCATAATATCGATAACAAAAGTTTAAATTAAATAATAAACGACAGTTTCAAAAATTAGTCAGATTACCTTTAACCTTTCTTTGATAACTAACTACTATTGCCTTATTGGTTCTTGTAGCAGAAACTAACAGAGCTCCCTCGATTTATACTGAGGCTGATTTAGTAGATTTGGATCTCATAACAGAGATCCACAAATTGCTGGAATGTCTTCTAATTAAAGAAAACAGCAGGGGAGAAGTAAACTTTAAAAGTAAATCTACAGAGACTATAGGGATGATGTATAAATTTATAATATTAACAAAGTATAGTCAGACTTAATATGGGATATACAGATTAATACGAACTAATATAATCTACTTCAAGCCTATTTCTATATATAACGAGCGGGAGGTTAATAAGACTAATAAAAATATTTTTGGTACTGTTTCGCGCATCCTTACAATTTTTTTTCTCCGTGCCTGGACGAAGCTAGCCCGGCAAAAAAAAATACCACAATAATAAAATAGCACCTATACTAAGAGGTTTTATTGCATTTAAATCAGCAGGCCATCTGAGCCTTTAAATATACCGGACATTAAGTCTATTGCCCATTTTGTAATTATTAAAAAATTTATATTGAAACCTTGGTATAGGGTCATATAAATAATATAAAAAAAATGGGCAAAGGCTAGTATTTTATTAATACTATAAATTGGTTAAAACAATACATGGTGGAGTGCCAAAAGAATTTTTAATTTTAAATGAGACTAATTGAAATGATAAATTTTCCAATTAAAGAATTTATTGCATTTTTTTTTCCCTGTCTTAGCATTAGTTTGTCACGGAAAAACACACCAAATTCGTATAATTAAGCTAGCCCTTAGTAATATCTAGAGGTTAAGTGTAGGAGGGCTGCAAATTCTTCTTAATAATTATTTTAAGATTTTAAAATATATAAGTAGATTAAACCTATCTAAGTGGATATTTAATTCGATTTTTCTTTTATTTTATTTTTTAAGCCTAATATGGATAATTACTCCCTTTTTATTACGGTGTAAATGTAAATAGTAGTTTACCTTTTACTAGCTCGGACAGGTCCTATTACTATCTTGGTAGGCATTATTATACATCCCTCTCTAAAACCTTGTCCCTTACTAATAATTAACAACCTTAAATGGATTTTTAGTCTAATTTTACGAATTAGAGGGATTCTATTAAAATCACACCAAGGTCTTTAAAGGTATAGGAGGATTTATTATTTTGATCAATACTTGTGAACAGTAGTAACAGTAAGTGACGAGTACGAATGACCTTATATATATGACTTAATGAGACTTAAAAATAAAAAAATCTAATCGCTAGTCCCGACGCCGCAGCACAAATAAGCTTTTTATTAAAGAATGGTTTAGGAGAAGTTAAGTTTATTTATACAAGAATTTTTTCAACATACCCAAGGAAATAGAATACCCACAAATATTTACTCTGAAGCCTGAACTAGTATATATCTAAATGAAATTCTAAGATACCTTTTTATAATATCACGTGCATTGCTCACAATAATTAGGTTATAAAACATACTAATGATACTAAATTAAAGTTAGCTAAACCCGTAAGTTAAATCCTTTGCAGAAAAGGCGCCGATATTGAAACTGCCAAGAGCTAAGATGTGCTAAAGAAAGATAAAAACCTTTTTAGGTGTTAGTAATAAATATAACCCTAGACTTGGCTCTTTAATTATTAAAATCAAACATTAGAATAAGCTAAACCATTTAAAATTAACATCTTAGGGCCTTACAGAGTTGGGGCCAGTCTCTTAAATGTCAAGCCTTTAAATAAAAGAATTGTTACTTAATTCAAACCCTTAGAATTCAGTGGGCTAGATGTAGGATGGCCACCTGACTTTAGTACAAAATCATTTGCACACATATAAAAAACAAAAAAAAAGAGGAATCACACCACGGCAATCTGACATATAGCGGATTTACTGACACGAAACACCGCGGCTTGTTAATTTTTGTTTCTTTTCTTTTTAGCCGGAATACGCTAAGTATTGTATTAATGTGTAGTATTTATAAGTATCATTATTCTGGTGGTTACTTTTAATACAAATCGATTTTATTTAATAATTTTGATTCCATTAAGATTTTATACATGCATATTTTTTATTTGATATAGGATGAACTAGCATATTCTACAAGAATATTGTAAACAAAAGGATCAATTTTGAACTAGTTCTAATGAGGAAGGGGTAATTCTCCTAGATTTTTAATTGAGGTATAAAAACTCAAATATTGGTTTTTTGTATTTATTGGATGCCGGGCCTTTTCTCATAGGATTTAGATTCCAACAGTTGATGTCCTTTGTTGAACTGTCTTTCAACGCCTATATTATTTGTTTTATTATTATAACTACCTTCTTTTTTATATAGTGTTTCTGGGGGCTATATTTTATAAATAAAATTTTATCTTTAATAATAGATTCTAATTAAAAGAGTATATCCGTAAAAGTATGCAGTTATATGAATAGTAAAATTATATATCAGCTTTCCTAATTATAAGAGCTGGCTCATTTGTTGTTCTCTAAGCAAATAAGGCAAATTAGACACCGCGGCCTAGCAGCCCACGTCTTACTTTAAAAATTAAACACTAAATAATAATAGCCCCCTAGTGGGTAAGAATATCCACTATCTATTTAAAGATAATAATATTAGCAATTTAGGTGTTAGTGGCCTTCCTGGCTCTTAAAAATAAATAAGCGTATCCTTTATACCTCAGCAGGGCGACAGGCACGCCTCCCCTGTTGGCCGGGACTAATCCCGAGCTTAAGCTTAGTAAAGGTGAAGGAGTTGTCCT
Source organism: Ophiocordyceps xuefengensis (assembly GCA_020975735.1). NCBI lineage: Eukaryota > Fungi > Ascomycota > Sordariomycetes > Hypocreales > Ophiocordycipitaceae > Ophiocordyceps > Ophiocordyceps xuefengensis. The sequence continues at coordinate 501 of JACYFI010001576.1, read as the reverse complement.
CTGTTTTATTTTTCTATCAGCTTTGCAAGGTTAGACTATGAAAAATATTTTTCTTGCACATGAAATGCTTGAGCCTCGCTATTTTGTTGGCAGCAAGCCCCGCTGCACGCTGCTTCTCGCCAAGCCTGAAAGGAGCAAGAAAAAAACAGAATGAAGAATTTTCACCAATGAAATGCACTTGTCAATTGGCTAGGCTTACAGTAGGCTGAAAGCTCAAAATCTAAAGTTTCTAAGGATAAATATAATTGTGACAAATGTTAATAACTTTTTATATTTTACTGTACCTGTTATAGGGGCATTAAATAATCTAGTATAAATTCCTTACCTATGATAAAAAAAATTGTAAAGCTTTAACGTAGGCTCCCACCTTGAACTCAAAAATAATAGGCTTATAACTTTGGTTGAATAAACTGATTATTATCTTCAAATCTATGTTTTCATAAGTATTTTAATAAATAGGGCACTAAATCAATTTCAAATTGCTACAAGAATCATTATATT
>JACYFI010001575.1:0-14575 GCA_020975735.1 Ophiocordyceps xuefengensis | reverse complement strand
TTATCCGGATTCCTTTATGCGACAGAATCATCATCTTAAATCTGCTTCTACTGAATCTTTATCTGAATTCATGTGGCGAACCAGAAGCTTCTCACTCTTCGGCTAGTGGACTACATGAGTTGAGCATAAGGGGGGGCTGCCATGGTCGCACGGGCTTGCAGGTGAGATCGGTACAGAGTGCAGAATGGTCAGCCTTTTGGGAGATTTCGCCTCAGCCCCCCCTTCAGATGGAGTTTTAAGTTGCAGCCCGTCTATGAAACCTTCTTCTGTGTTCAGCTTCTGCTACCTTCCTGCAGCTTAGCTTTTCTAAGAGATAAATAATCTCCAATCTCATCTTTTAAAGTTTTCTGGATCACGGGAACCCGAACGTTACAGAATAAAAGTTAGCGCGTCCTTATTTACACATTCCTCTCTTTTCCCTTATCATAAGCTCCCTTGTTGCCTGTCACCTATTTTATTGGCTAGATGGGGCGGTCCTTTAACCGGAATAAAAAGTTGGTTGGAAAAGTTCTTAATAAGGAAACCACCTATTTGGATTGAAGTTTATACATAAAACTCAGTGTTTGTTTTCATAAATTCGTGAAACTCTTAAGCCGACTTCAGATTTTTTTTTTGATTGAACCCTGGAATAGACCCAACACTTCTCCTCGTCACATTAGAAAACTTAAAATTTGATTAGCTTAGACACATGATACACAAGATACTATAACTTGATTAACTAAATCAACAATGTTGGTGTGCGAAAGTATATTATAGATGCCTTAACAACAAATCTTATAAGTATATAACAAGCGTGAGAATTTTTGAGAACTCCTTTTTCTTAATTAGAACCTGTTTTACGCTTTATTGTTGTTAACACTACCTTCCCATACCCCAAATAAGAACTAACTCATTCTTTACTACCTTTATGCTAATACTTTACTTGTTTGACTCCTATATCTCAAACCTGTAGTTAACATAAATTATGTATAGGAAAAATTCTCAAGTAAGAAAACTGTGTTGACAAAACCAACATTATAGGTAAGCCTAAACTAGATAACTTGAAATTAGATTAGCAGTAGCTAATAAATTTCGGGAATATACAATAGGCTAAAGCTTTAAAAAATAATAACTGTGAATATTAAAGGTATTAATTTAAAGAAGGGGTACAGCAACTCTGTGTCTATCTATAATTCATGCATAGGGTGAAATAAAATATGAACTATTATCTGTAAAGAATCCGACCCCCTAAACACAATAAAATTATATCTTAGCTAATAAAACCGTACGAATATATTGAAAATTAAGCTAAGATAACTAGAGTAAACTTAAGATAAGTTCGCTTATTGTCGCATTTTATAATATATTTACGGGGGTCCGATTAGATTAGCTAAAAGAAGTTAAAAATATAACTTTGATGAAATATGTTGTATAAAATATCGCACCTATTACTGCTATAAATACCGTTAATACTACTAAAGCATACTGAGCCATCAAGCAGATTTCTAATATAAAAAATCTTTACATTTGATAGAATCCTGTCAGAAAAGGAAAAGCCCACTAAGACTCAAGTACTAGTCCCAATTAATATAACCGTATAAGTTAAAGGTAAGAATCACATTATCTCACCATGATCTTCTTAGTCTTGATTATCAACTACGAGCGTGTATTACAGCCACCGCACAAGGAATAACATCCTTTGAGAAGCGTGATTTTTTAGAATGGAATTAGCAATATTATAAGGAAGATAAACCCTATACTATAACCCATCCTACTAATTGTAGACATAAGTGAATAAGGCAAAATTATTTTTTTTATATCTTGAGTCGAAATAATCCATACAAGGCAGCTTAAACACAGTAGTATTTTCTCCCTATAATCATAACCGTAAAAGAGCTACAGTTTACTACTGTATTTCATTAAAAGGGGATTGAAAGCGAATAATAATATACACCGGCCGTAACCATTGTGTGGGAGCGTGTTTAACCGCGGAAACGTGGCGTAGTTCCTTCCATCGCCATTGGGTAAATCAAAGTATGAGACCCTACCTGTTGACTTTAGCCAAGCTCTCGAATAGATAAACATAAAATACCTTTATAGTTATTAACTTATTCTTAGTGTAAGGAAGCTATTTGAGAATATTACATTATAACTCTTAAACGTACACTAAATGTAAATGTTTACTAAAGCATACCTATTGGTTTAAAAACAATCTCCAACACTCTATTTAGTTTAAAAATGCCGCTAAAGAACTTTGATTAGCTGCACATTCTAAGTAAATCAAAAACAACTAAAAGGTATGAACCAAACCCCCCACACCTCTTCACCCTACAAGCATCAACAGGTAACTATTCCAAAGTTACTAGTATAATCTATCATAAAGTAAACAAGCTTAAATAGCTAAAGAATCTTGATTATCTTTTAAAATCAAATTTATCCTCATTTGATTTATGGGCTGTTTGATACTAACCAATGGTTACTTATCTTTAATAAAACTTCTACCGTAGTATTCATACCAGATTTGTATCTTTTGTAATAATTTAAATACCTTCAAACCCGTAAGATTGAGCACGATTTTAATCATTAAATTTGTGGAATTTACATCATCAAGATAATCCAATAAAGTTTTTCCTTTTATAATAGGTTTTTTTAAAAAATGGCAACTATTATTTGGGTATACAGCAAGTTTTCAACTATTTGTTAAACTAATTGACAGATTTACCCCTTCCCTCTTTTGTAATATATGTCCTGTATTCCTAAGTATTCAACTATTTTCATCATTTAATCTAAGTCAATCCTCTACTATGTTGAGAATTCTAATTCGTGAAATCTGTACACGATTAACCTAATTTACGTTTGCGTCTCATGGCTACGAAACATCAATTTCCCGTCTTCACTAACAACCTGAAATTCAATTCGGGTTCTAAAATTACATTATCAGAATATTATTTGGTCTTTAACAGAGGTATACCCTAGCCAAACTCGAGTTTACGTGATCAGGATAAACCTTAAATTCATTATCTTTATATTTACTTTTGAATTTAAAGCCTCGCTGTAAGAGTGAGCTTTATCTTATTACACCAATTGTACCGCTTGTTAAACAAAATACAATCCGTCGCTTTTTGGAGTTATAACGGATTTTTTCAATAAATAACATAAGTTTATTTAAAAATCCATCAAATTGCAATCTATTGGAAATTGTTTAACTATCTCTTGGTGTAGACCATATGTATAGCAACCCGACACCACTCTAAGTATTTGTAGTAAATAGATATAATAAGTTAAGATCTTTTGTATGTAGACCCCCTAATTGAAATTTCAATTGAAACGTCGCAACCTAATTTTTACTGTTTTTTCTCAATACTACTATTATAAGCTACAATGAACCCCTCACGTCTTCTTAAACCAGAGCTAGCACTCTAGGGTTTACACTGTAGAATTTATAGGTAGTTAATTTTTTTAAATTCGAATTTGGGTTAGATGGGATCTTGACTATAGGCGGATTTCAAACCTTGTTGACTGGGAATTAAAATGGAGCTTTAAAATCCCTTGTTGTCTTCGAAACCCCTAGGGTTACCCCTTAAATCGAATATTCTGGCTTAATCGGATCAAACTGCCGTTACTCTTGCTCTTTTACAGCAATACTGTTAGTATTTGACTTGATGCCGCCGATTGACCATTTCGTTTTCACTCATCTTCAAGCTTGTTATCCGTACCTGAGTAATACTTAGCCACCAATAGTTTTTTCAATTTATACTGGTACTAAGCTTTAGGAATATCCCGAGATTTACCAGTGTTATCCCCATAGACACCTTTCCCCTTGAGGTGTCCCTCGAGGTCACGGCGCCTATATCCTATAGCATAGATATGAACTAAAAATTATTAATATAAACGGGTATATCTTGATACTGTGTAAACTATCAAATGGAAAAAAATTTCATACCATATTTAAAATATTCACAATGGAATCATCTAAATAGTAATATGATACATTGATTTATCATTAATCCTACTTCAAAACCCAATATGCTAATATTGGTTTGTTGAATTATACAATAACAAATTATAAACGTACCAATCCGACCACCAACTTTTTCTACCCAAAAAAGACCGGAAACTATACACCCTAGTAATGGGTAACACATTTTCTTCATACATTATTTTATATTCTTATGCCAATACCTTCCTCTTAGTCTATTAAAAGCAACTAGAATTGCCAAGCCAATACCCAGATTTTCTGCTCCGACAAACTACTATGAATGTTAGTTGGCATGAACAGTTGTTCCTATAAATATCGTCAGGTTAATAGAACTTACGCAAATATTAGGATTTATAGCATTATAGCAATTATTTTCTATAGAAATCAAAGCAATTTAACTATTATAGGTTTTCTATTAAATTCGAATCCCTTAAGATTATCACTATTAAAAAAAGTAACTAAGGTTTAACTATTGCTTTTTTATTTTATAATATATCAAATTATTCCTTATGTCTATTACGCTTATATACAATATATAGATTATTTTGTGTCCATTAAAGACTAGGGGCATTGTGGATTGGAAACTACCAATCCTTATGTCCCGTAGCATCATGTTTTACCTTTAAGCGAATACCCCCTTTTTAGTATGAGCTTGCACTCGGCTTGGGCCGTAGACTTCTGTAACCCCTAAACCCACCCCCCGGCCGCGGGATAAGAATAATAAATATACAGACCCAAGTCCAGCAAAAAATAACTTAATGACATTTATAAGTTAAGCATTGATGTAATTCAACGAACAAATTTGTCCTAATTACACGGATTCGCTAAGACTATAAAGGCATAGAACTGGTGTAATTATCGCAACATATCTCTGAACACTACCATAAAATACTCCTATCTCGTAATAAATAAAAACTGAAACTTGATTTAGTCTAACCAGATAGGCATCAACACTATTTATACCCACATACAGGGCAAAGCAAAAGAAGGGATGACATCCCTGATGTTATAACATATCTATAATGTGTTAAATCAGGACTATAACTCATGTTATATAACTTCTAAATTCTAATCCTCTTGTTCTAAATCAATTCTGGTACTATTATTAGTGAACATTACAAATTCCTATCAAATTCTATCTTAGCAATCTTATAATAACAGGATACTGGTAACTATCAATATATTGGTGACCTTCTGCTATAAACTGTCATTGAGGGATCATTTATTCGAATACATTAAAATATCATAATTTAAAAAGATGGAGAAGGTCTATCACAGTATAATATAACTCAGGTGTTTAGTTCGACTTTAACTCGATAAATCTAATAAATTCTGTAGTTCCTCCTAATTGGACTATATTCTATACGTTTAATAAGGGTTTTTCACGACGTAGTCTCTAAGGGAATTTTATATTTCCTGGCGATTGTCCATAGTTACATCCTTAAGAATTTCAACTATTAACGTTACTTAGCTTTGAATTTCCAGCATATTAGTTGACTTTTTATTCATAGTTATTGTAAGCTTAAACTTTTGAACCTTAAAATTTATTTTCTCTTGAAGATTTCCCCTAGGTTTTATAGTCTTACTTAATAGTACTTCCACTTATATCTAAAAATTACCAGCCTCCTCCTAGCTAAACAAAACACTAACCTTATTCAATTAATCCTGTCAGATGAACACTTTTCATATATGTTATATGGATTACCTCGATTCTGCACTCATTATTTAACTTGATTTTCTTCACGAATGAATTTCTCACCTAAAAGGCTTTTGTCTCATAACCTCAATGCTGTTCATGTTATGAGTTTTCCAAATAAAGGGTTATTATTCTTTTACTTTTCTTAAACTGCATTAATAATTTTAGCGTTTATCTCTGAGGCAGTACGGACCGAATAAGCTGATTTTTCCTTGTTACATAATTTCCCTTTTTAAAGGACTTGACTAATTTCGTTTAGTTTGGTTCGGAAGTGTTTTATGGTCAAGAGGGAACTCCAGGCTACCTTTTAGTTGTTCTATTCAGTATTTAATATTTATAAAGTTAATGTTGTTTCCCTGAAAGCAAATCGAAATTACAGTACTTCTAATATTGTAACAGAAATATTTAGAATACCCATTTTAAGTTATGCTTCCTTGAAATTATAAACTTAATCTCTGTTTTTTCAAATAAACTTAAGGACTAAAATCTTTGCGAAATTCTTTATGGATAGAGTCTTTAGCCTGACCGTACATAAATATCATTTTGTTAATTTTTATGTAGTTCACTATTATATCCTGCTTTTAAATTTTATTCTTTTTAAGGCATCCTTTCTAGCGTCAAATGCATCTAGATCCACTTGTACCCGGGCTGGGTTAATTTATTAACGGTTAATTAACTGGACCGGGAGTAACTATAAATATGTAAAAAGCTACGGAATTTATATTAGTCACAAATACTTTACAACACTTTTGATAGCAGTTTCTGTACATGGGTTTAAAACTTGTGTGATATGGTGCAATCCTCGAAGTTTTTATTACAAAGAATAGAGTATTCCATCCGCTTACAGCTAAATAAATTAACACTAATGAATACGATGAATGTTATGCATGTAAAACTTCAACCTAACCCTTCCATTTTGTGGGGGTGGCGCTATTCTGGAGATATAAACTCAAAGCGCTATGCGCGTTAAGCTAAATAAATGTATTTAGATTAAATTATTCATAGTTTGGTAAAACTATGAAATTTCTAACTTAAAGTAAGGAATTGTTTTTTAGTATAATCATACCTACCCCTCCCTCCTTATACAACATATCACGTTATAAACAGTTACTTATAACCAAACAAATTAAGCTACGTATAGTAATAATTATTGCATTTTTTAGAGGGAATAACGAGTTGCTTCTTGAGAAAGCAAACCCTAATATTGAGTAAGAGAATAATTGGTTTTTAATGAAGGGTTTGCTAGCTACCCATTATTAAACACCCAAATTACTACTCTAGTCCTAGTACCGCTCCTAATACACCGATGTTGCCAACCCTGCACCTCATTATTCTTGAAGATGTAACACGGAAATGCCTTTTTTTAATATATCTCCTCTACCATGAACTCTCTATACCTTACCTTTGCCCCAAAAGAGTCTTTTCTTATTTATACGCGGACTGGTGACGAAATAATGACATGCCTCAGCCTATTAAAATTGGTGGTTTTAAGCCCATTATTTTTTCTTGCAGCGTAGAAAAAAATGTGGCCTTGTAGGCATAGCCTTTATTTAGTTTGTGTGGAACGAAAAAGCATTTAGTTTACTTATTCTCGTCATCATTCGTTTAAAATTTATTTATGAATTTATAAATAAATTAAAAAAATTGTCTACTATCTTTTTTTAATGCCATTTCATACCAATTCGAATACCAATCCTGGCCCAGTAATAAGTACCTATAAAGTTAACGTGCACTATTAATTAAGAACCATATATCCCATTTTATAGCCACTAAGACCACATAAGGATAAATCTACCAGAATTTTCTAATCAATAAAAGATATACTAAGCAAAAAATCAAAAGATTTTTACACCAATGAGTTATATTATGACCTATAAAAACTATCGAAATCCAACAACTCGAATTTAAGAGTATATTCTCTGGTAAGGGTTATGTGGTGCTAATATAATATTCAGGCTAAAATTAATATTTGTTTATATATTGACACAACCAAAAAATAATAGGTCATACATACTTCAACTACCATTAAAAGAATTTGTACCAATATGGTTACCATCTTTTAGGCCATGTCCTTTTATTAATAAATAAAAATTAATAGGATTCTGTTAATGTTAACAGGATATAACAAAAGATATAGCCTTGATATAGGCTATAGTTATTAATACTTTAAACTTAAATTATGGCGTGACCGGTGGCCAGCAGAATGTTTTATTCTTAATAGCCGGAGCTAACTATACCCTTATTAGGTCGCAACCTTTTTAATACTAACTTTTCTAAAAAAGATATTTAATTTTATAGTCCCGGTACGCTTGAAAATACTTTTCTTTTACTATACTTATAATAGTACACAGTCACTATAACACTAAGTTAAATATGCGAGATTAAAGATAAGGAATATTAAGTCCTTTTATCGTATAGCTGCCTAATCACCATTCGTTTACCAAAGGAAATCTAATTAAAGGGAAGGTTAACACCTACAATTGAAAAAATATAAAAGCTAAACTTAAAGCTAAACAGGATTAATATAAAATAACCTTTTATTGTTTGCTTAATTGTATGTAGAATTAGTTTAATCCATTAATTTTCATGGTTCTCTTATTTTACTAGCCTGATATAGCCAATAATAAAGTAGATAACCCTATGCTATTATATGAAAAAATGCATTTTAGAATTACTATTGTATATAAGTGTTAATAAAACTCTTAAAAGATGCTTGGAGTTGACTCTAATTTACTACGGATATACCCTAAAGCAAAGATATAAAACTTGAATGCTTTTAGACTATAAGGCAAAAAATCTATTTATCTAAGTTGAGTTAACCCTACTACTGTTCCTTATATATAAAGGGAGAATAAAGAACTCATTTAATAAATGAAAGTTCAATCATTGTCATATCTATGAAGACCCGTGAACCCCTGTATAATAAACTTAAATTGCAACAATAAATAAATATGGAAATTTTTAGCTATTAAGCTACGAAATGTTGGTACTATAGTAGGAATAGCATCATAAACTCCATATGAATGTCGTGTTAAATTATATCGGTTCCAAATCTTAAAGAAAATAACAACTTGATTATATCTATATTACGCTCTCAAGAAGTAGTTTATTTTAAGATAGTTACCTTTATTGATATCCCTGTTCTTTATTGACGAATCTGGATCGAACCTGTGGTTAGTTAAATGATTTCTTCGTTTGTACCATTTAGCTACTTCAGCTCAACCTTCAAAATCTTAGATTAACACGAAGAACAGGGCTTTTATTGAGAAAAAGGTAAAATCTTTGTCCATATAAATTTATTTTTAAATGAATTTACACTCTAAAACGAGTTATAATCTTTTATACGATAATTTAGCACCATCCAAAGGCAAAGTCTACAAACTTTTCAATAGTAATTTCATCTCTACATGTTGACGTTACTACAAAAAGTAATACTAGACACGAGTTCTCTTGTTTAAATTGCAATTTTAGATCTCTAGTTACAATTTTTACAACAACCATCACCATTGTAAACCAGTACCAGTATGGTCTAAATTTGAAACTAACTGGTAATAAATGGTTCTTACAAAGGCAACAGTATCAGGAAAAAGCCTCTAGAGTAAGGGCAGTTAATCTTTTATTTTAAGAAGCCTCATATTAATTATTTTTTGGCCTAAACCTTCCAGTCTTAAAATGTGTCCCCTCGTGACTCATAACGACTGACTTTTTTAAAAACTAATAATAATCCGAATATTTCTGAGCGGTTTTGAGGGATATTTATCAAATGAGGTTATTAACTTTTGTTATATTTGATCTAACAGAACCTAATTGTAAAAATCACAACAACCGATTTCTTTCTTTCGTTTTATCCTTGCTCCAAAATCAGGCTATTTAATAAGGTTTAAATATCTAAGGTCTTCTAGCATGAAGATTAAATTGTAGAAAATAACCCCTTCGAATTGTGAACCTTACTTAAGTATTTTGGTGATTTACGAATTACAACAAGAAAGCATCCTTCTGCATGCCCAGTATAACCGATTTAATAGGGTTCTAAGGGTAGTTTTGCTAATGTCTTAGTTTAGACAACAGTAGAATAAATCTGTCTTGAATAATCTGTTACAAGGGATTTTACTTGAACATTTTCTTTGAAGCCCCAGTATAGTATTCTTTAAACCGGCGGTAATTAATACCACAATTCATCTACCATTTTACTTGTTGCTACTCTTTCAAATAAATACCTTGGTCGAATGTGATTACTGGACTTAGATCCGGCGATTGGCCCCAATTTCGTTATTTTCATCCCTTCTGAGCTTTTACTATACCTGAGTAATTAGTCAGCCAACTCACATATTTTCATATTATGGGCTTAAGTTTTTACAGGAAACTTTAGGGGTGTATCCCGGAATTTGATAATATCTCCCAACAGTTGTTGATAAAGGATTTCCCAAGTCCTTTTATAGGAGATCCAAAAAATGAAAATGGTGGGTGCATGTACTGTTAAATAAAAATCAGGTATAGTAAAATTATAAACTAAAGAGATATTTTATATGAAAGGTTTATACATAAATTTATAGCTTATATTCACTATATAGTTATAATATATAAATTTATCTAGAAACTAGTATTTCCTGAATTGGGCATAGTAATAACCTGTCCCTATAAATTGAACTGAAAAAGTAACTCTATTACCGAAATCACTCCCCCTTTTCCCGAGACACGTACGTGATGGTTACCATCATACGGCTCCCCCAGAGTCTGCCTTTTATTTTTTTTTTTTTATTTCGTTGTAGGCTGTATTATGGCTATGATTGTTCATGTGGCACTCTCTACATGAAATGGAAATTTTGGCTTACTATTTCCTTTCGGCCATAAACTTTTATCTACTTCGTTAGGCTTTTTGGATTAAGGATCCTTACCATCTCTACGAACGTGAGGCATCTCCACTCTTGTAGGTCGGGGTACATAGCAACACAAAGTAAAACTTACCCTTCCAAAAGAGCTTGGGATATTACTTCGGGCTTTGAATTTTAAATTAATATCATCCACTTTATATTGAAGATTGCAGTGGTTTAATTCCAGACTAGTTTTACGAACCAGCTTATCTTTGCCCTTTAAATTTTCTACCATAAGTTGCACAATATTTTACTTGAGTTCCAGCTTTGAATTTGGGCTGTAAGAAGTCTTGGCACAAAAGATTTCTTCAGCATTATAGTGTCTTTTTAGCGATAGTGGCTGTTTAGAAATTATTGCTGAAGACGATAAGATTAGTATATACCTCTCATAGAAACTGATTGTATATAGTAGAATTATAGGCTCTTTTTAGATTCTTTGCATTCAGATAATTTTGGGTCATGGTCTTACCTATGTTTTAAGAAACCATTGTTTATGGCAAATTTTTTGTGGACATGTCTATCGGGGCTAGAAGTTCCTCATATTTTTGAAATTTGCTCAAAACCACTTCTTTCTTCTAGAGTAAGTCTCATGAATTATTCTTTTGACTCACCGATAGGTAATTCAGCGTGTTTACTGTGTTAGGCGGGGTTATTTGGTTTTTTAAGCTTCGGAAAGCCTAACCCTAACTGGCGTCGCCTTCCAGAAAACCTTAATCATTGACATAAGATTTACACAGTCTTTTATTGATCCTCTAACACTAATAATTCAAGTCATCTACATATTACTAATGTATTCCACTTTTAAATTTAGGGTCGAATTTAGCTAGTAACCGGGATTAGTCGTAAAAACTTTACTTGGTAAAATTAATTTTCATTCCATCAGAAGTTTTGGGCTCTTTCCTTTTTACGGACCAATCGATTATAATATGGTGTTATGTAGCTTTGATTTCCCAACGGTCGATCTTTTTTAGCTTCGCACCGAATAAAAACGTCGAAGTTTAATCGAGAAGATATATTGCTAATATGGGGGCTTATTATGAACCCCTTGAGGTGGGTTCCTGCTAGGTAGTGAGGAGTAATTATGAATTCCTTGAACCCCTTTCAACGCTTTTACGAAATAAATTCCATAAAATCTTGGGTCTTTAACTTTCCCTTTTCAGTCAAGACACGTCCCACAGATTGTATGATCTATTCTGTCAAACCATTTAGTAATGTCTCCTTGCATAATTCATCGGCCATAACGAATTTCACTGTCTAACCATTTTTCTATGCGGTGTGGCAGCTTTCTGTGAGGTCTAAACCCAGACTTGCTTCGTTGAAAAGTGGGTTCATTAAATAGCTTCTAAATATCATTCTTATACATTCCTGGTACTAGGTTGTCTTAGGCAGGGGGAGCCCTATAAGTCAATGGCCTTTACCTCCCGTTAGGCTTTTGAGATATTACATAAATTCTGTTCTTCCGGGGTGGGAATTAGGAAAGCTAAACCATCTTTCAAGCTTATTTGATATATTCACTATAAACTTCTTCGACAATCCCTCCAACGTAGAGGTATTATAACCAGGAGTCTGTTGCTGGCTTAACTTTTCGATATTTGATAGCCTGCGTAATATATTCTTTATCAATAACGATTAATGTTATAATTTTCTTTCCAACAAAAACCTGTTATTTCTACAAAGTTCATAAATCTTCTGTCAGTTTACAAAACCGTTCAGTTGAAACTGTAGCGGAACTTCCAAGCGATATGGGTGTAAGCTACAGCCGCAAATCACTTGGAGTTTCCTTTCCCTAGATTGGTACCTATGACTCCGTCTGTACCCATGGTCACCTTTAGGACTGTAGGAATCCCGTAGTTCCAAAATTATTAATTTTCTTAATCCGCCTTAGAGTCCCACCTTTACGTTATATGGTACTTCTTTCGCCTGGTTTGTGTTGATCCATTGTACCGATTCTTCCATATTCCAAATCATACACAATGCACATATCCTATCCTGACCTTAGAATTATGACCTCTTTAGAGCATACCCTGACGTAAATAGGAGTTCAGGCAGTTTTACCTTTACTCATAGACGGGCTCGGCCGATGGGTCACCTAGACTCATCAGATTTTCAATCCTTTCCCTACCTTTTGACAGAATGCCTAGCTATAAAATGTCTGGGGGCCTTTCCCCTTCCATCTAACTCTGTTGACGGAGTTATGTATGATAATAAACTAATCGTTTTTAACTCATAGATAATAATTAGCCCACGGCGCACTATAAAGCAGAAACCTAATCCACCAATCAAAAAGTATATTAAAACCCCGTGTAAGTTGAATTCTGAATTTTAATATATAAGTACTTAATATATATAGATCCATAACTTTCAATTCAACTAGCTAAAATTAAATAGAAACACTAAATCATTAGTAACATCAATAATTATTGAATCCTGGTTAGTTACAATATAATTTAAAGGGTTATCATTCTATTTTTAGATGTTGTTGCCCGATTTTACTAATTATTTTTGTATTTAAAAACAAATTGAAAAATAGACAGGTTTTTTAGAGAAGGGAATATTCAGATACCTCAAACCTTTTCTAAGGTAAAAACATAGTATAAAGTCAAAAATTAATATACTTCTATACTAAAAATATAGAATATATGAAATATTGTGAATGTTTGTAATTAATACTAAACCACCCATGTATACCTTCATCCCTTTAGTTATTACAGGTTAAGAAGGATTAGATAATTTAAGATACCAACATAAAATTTAAAATAATTATAGCTATTCTATTAACAATAAATAGATATTATACACGTCTTTAGATTAACGGGTGGAAAGCAAAAGAGATAAGATGGATATAAATTATCCAAGTCAAAAAAAATAGGGTTCAACCTTAAGATGAAACTGATAAACGATCAAGGATAGTTCCGAACAAATAATGAAATTGAAGGAGTGGCGCTAAAGGGACAGGAACCAGTTCATTAAAGTACAGCTATTCTTAATTTTCATTTAAGATCATAAATGAAAATACGATATATTTATTGGTCATGTATTCAATCTGAATCAAGCTATGGTGTGAAAGTAAGGTCTCTGGTAATGCGTCTCTATAAAAATTTATATAATCACCTTGAATCAGTTCAAGCGTGAAGCCTGAGACAGGAATGAACTCAGTTACAACGTATTGAGATTTAGAGTTTTTATCCTTTAAACTACGCCAAATTCTTGGGAAAATGTAGGGTCTGGTTCCTTAATAGTCCTTACATAACAAAAAAAATATATTGTTTATTATGACCGGCTGCGCTGAGAAAATATAATAAAGGGTAATAAATACAACGGAAGCTTTTTAGCATATTGTTTTCAATCCATTTACTTATGCAAGCGTAGCTTGTCTTTGGTAAGCAAAAAATTGGCGTATCCCTTGAATATAAAATTTTAATTTTATATTAATAGCTTTGATATTATTTCTTGTTCAACAAATGAATAAGGCCTAGCCCCAAAACCAAATATAATTAACGTTGAAATAATTACACCTAACAGTTATCTCTTGTAATGTATCCCTACACCTAATTTGTTTCTTGTTCTTATGTATATAACAAAAAGCAACCTACTTCTGACCATTCTCCCCTGTTGGTGGGTGAAGGGTCAACTGAAAACCCCGCGGAACCTGTATCTAATTATGTCTGAATAGGTAAAGCCGTCTAGTTCTTTTTTAACAGGAGAAAAGCAGGGAAATAATTTTTAGGGTTAAAAGCCCTTTATTTAAAGAGTTTTTAGCCTAGCAAGCTAGCCAAGCTAAAGCTGAAAATTTCTTAATTCAACTTTCATGTGTTGTTTTAACCCTAACAGGGGGATACGCAAGAAAAAAAAAAGGTACTTGCTGCTTCTGCCACAGCCAGCTAGCCAGCCCACCAGTCAGCAGCAAGAAAGATTTTTGTTTTTTCCTCATTAAAGGTCACTAAATGTGTGCCATGTATGTTACACCACCCAACAACCTTTGTAATAAATCTTCACGTATTGGCTTTATGTTGTAAATTACATCAATTAGCGATTAATATAACTACAATT